>JAPYYV010006863.1:0-13908 GCA_030522625.1 Copidosoma aretas | reverse complement strand
CTTAGGAACAAATTAAGCCAAAAACCAGGTTAATAGGGTAAAAATTCGTGTAACGCAAGAATTTTGGCAGTTTTTTGGGCTTCTTGGACCACTGTGCGCTGAGGCGGGCGCGATGGATAAAGCGTCAGTCGCGGAAGCGGGTGTTTCTGCCGTTCCTGAGGAAGCGGTTGGACACGGCGCTTCTCTTCGTCACCTTGAGCACTTTGCCCTGATCTCGCATTGCCGCCAGCGCTCCCGCGTAGTGCTCCCCGAGCCTCGAGCGCAGGGCGTGGACGACGCTGTTTTTGTTGTGTGGCAGCAGGGGTCGGCTCGTCGCATGATGGTCAGGCCCAGCCCGCCCCTCTCCAGGCACCAGCACCAGGCCAGCTCCAGCTTTGCCCTCATCCTGATGGTGGAGAGCCTAACTTTGGCCCAGAACGACGTCCTAGCAGCGGACGGTGGCATGTCGAGATCACCGGAGAGGTAGCGCGCGATGTCGGTTTCATTTGCGAGCCTCCTCAGCCGCTCCGAGGGAGCCCCCCTCAGCAGCTCCATGGCCAGCTCGCTCATGGCGGGGTCCCTGGCGTACAGGAGCCGGTAGCTATGAGCCACCGTGAGCAGGTCATAGAGGTCGGCGAGCGGGAGTGCGATAGGAAGGGTGAGCGGAACTACGATAAGTGCTTGTTTCTTTATTGACTTACCAGTTTATATGAAGAATAAGATGGCATGTGTGAATATGATAAATAGTGGGAACCAGTGCTTTTAGTGGGCCATCCTGTCAGCATTACATTGAACAAAAAACATGCAAACTGCACTTTAAAATATACACAGTATAAAAAAGAACTGAATCTCAAAAATATATCATCTCCTGTTAACCCTTGAAAAATTTGAATATCCGAAAAACAGAATGATGTTTCAGTCAGTTTATACTCTTTAGATAAGAGAAAACATATGATCTATTTCCTAGACATGTAACATTACAACAACAATGATGAACATGTGGATATACTGCTTGTTAAAAGTTTCGATGCAGATACCACATAAAGAACAAAAAGAACAAAATATCGAGTATGGTCAACACTCCTCTTGGATAAACAATATGTATTGTTTAAAATACAAACAAATTCTTCTTCAAGCTATCAATTATTTATACGTGATCGATGTCTGCACTTCTTTTTAACTGCTGTAAATTAGAAGCATATATTTCTGCAGAAATGTTTACCGTTGCAAAGTATCGCTTCCAAGAGAAAACAGCATTAATAATAGGAAAAAATAAATCAGTAATAGCTATGCTGTCAATAAATTTATTTGTATATTGATACAACGTTTCGGCTGTTTATCTACAGCCCTCTTCAGGTACACTGTGAAAAATATGCAATAATGAGTTTTACAACAAATTTATCTCCACCTACATAATTATAGAGAAAGGCATAGACCGTATGATTATTAATAAAATAATTTATATATACAAGTTTGAGCAGTGTCATAAAAACTAATCCTAATGAATTGATAAGTGCTATGCTCAAAACCAACGTTGATCGTGTTAAATGAATTCTATAAATATAATTGAGAGAATACGCATACCCTGGAAGTTTGATGTGCGTAAATCTATTCTATTGTCTCAATTATATTTATAGAATTCATTTCACACGATCAGCGTTAGTTTTGAGCATAGCACTTATCAGTTCATTAGGATTAATTCTAATGACGCTGCTCAAACTTGTATGTATAAATAATTTTATTAATAATTATACCGCCTATGCCTTTCTCTATAATTATGTAGGTGGAGATAAATTTGTTGTAAAGCTCATTATTGTATATGTTTCACAGTGTACCTGAAGAGGGCTGTAGATAAACAGCCGAAACGTTATACCAATATACAAATAAATTTATTGACAGCATAGATATCGGTGATTTATTTTATCCAATTAATTAATCAGAACGCTGTCATTAGCATTAATTGTTATGAACATTAATAATACACTCAAGTTCAAAAACTTTACACTCTAAAACCGTGTACCTAACATAGTTTATGCAGATTCCAAATTCCTAATAAATCCCATAGAATCCCGTCTACCAACTGCATTAAGCAATTAGCATGAGATTTTTCATGAAATGCAGTTATGATGAAAAAAATCGGAAAAAAAAGAACTACAGGTAAAGTAAAGACAATGACAAAGCACATGCTAAGTGGTTTGTAAAAAATCTTCACTTACTAGCCTTGGAAATACAAGAATCATGTGAGAATTCTGGACTAATGTTGGGTTCAATACTTACAGAAAGAGTTGAGTTTGATGAAGTTACTCTCTGCCACATGTGCAAAAATCGAGCTAACTGCAATCTCACAGGAAAAAAACTATATAATGCACTTAGCTTATTTATATGAACCGTTGGAAATTATTACCCATGTATAATTTTTAGATTTACAAGTTCTGCACATTAGCTATGAAAACTGTATAATTAAGACTCCACATAGGTACTAGTGGTCTTGCACTACCTAAGATGTTATGATTCATTCTTATTCATGGATAACATCAAAATGATTTTCTGGACGAGTGCAGCTTCTTCCGCAAAAAAATATATATATAATAAATTATATAAAACTAAATTTGCTGAAGGAATTTATATGAACCTTTGCTGTATCGACTCCTTCAAAGTATCGCCGTACCTGGAGAAATTTAAGATTTTAGAGCGGGTATATGCTGAGGATGATAAATACACGCATAAGCAGATAAGTTGCTAAGAAGATAAGTCATCCTTAACAATATGAATTCTACAGCAGCTTACAAGAGTCTTATATAACCGGTGAAGAATATGAGCATGGTCGAAATGTTTGGAATAACTTTAAAATTAAGAGACTCGGACAGTATTCTGACTTGATTTAAAGATGGATGTTCTACTGGCTAAAGTATTTAAATGTTTTAGATGAAATTGTCTTTAATCATATGAGCTGGACCCAGCCTAGTATTATACGACACTTGACGTAACATGAGATGCTATGGTACAGAATACAAAGGATAGTATTATATTTTATGAAAAGAAATAGTATTTCTTACACATAAATTTTAACATTTTCACGTTGTTTCAGATTAAATTGGAATCGTTATCATACATTGATATAATGATGTTTTTTGAACGTGGTGTACGAGGTGGAACTAGTCACTGCAATACTCGATATGCTTAAGCCAAGGAGTGGTAAGTGAGAGACGGCTATGATCCTAATAAAGACAAACAATAATCAATGTACTATAACGTCAACAAATTATATAATGTGCTAAGACCAAACTACTATTTTATGGGGATTTTCAATAAACGCAGAAGATAAATTCATTGGTTATTCTAAGTATTGCAGATTATTAGATTATTCTGGAATAGGCTACATCCTTAAAGTAGATCTCAAGTATCCTAAAGCACTACATGATGCTCACAAAGATGTCACTTTCTGTGCTAAGCACATAGCTCCTTTTGGATCAAAGCAGAATAAGTTGATGACTACGCTGTATGCCAAACACCGTAATGGAATTTACTACTGTGCACTAAAACAAATTGTGGATTACTGTCTCTCCATCACTTATGTACATCTAGTACTACAGTTTAATCAGATACGTTGGCTAAAAAAGTACATAGATGTCAATAATGCAAAACATTAAAATGGAAAAAGGATTGAAGAAACTGTTGTACATGTTATTAAACAATACAGTATATGGACAAACGATGGAAATGAGCTCAAGCAAGTTGATGTTGATCTTGTAAATACGAAGGAGGGAGGCTGTGGTGCAGATGCCTCTTTTACACGACAAAATTCTAATACATGTGACATATTTGGTAAGCAGCCGGTGGCTATACAGTTATTACGCACTGACACCTAAGGAAACCGATATACGCTGGATTAAACGTCCTGGAAATATCCAAAACACTTGCACACAGGCTTTATTATGTCTTCATGAAAAAACAAGTGGGAGATAAGTGCAAACCTCTGTATACAGATAATTATAGTCTAGTGTACGAAATGACAAACAAAAATATGTATAATGTTATATGTTAACATCAAAGGTTTCGAAAAATGGGGCTATACTATTAATAATGAATTCAATATTCCTAAAGTCTTGCAGCTACTTACGACTTTTATTTTCACAAGCATGTAGTATCATTCCGATAAGACCGACATGCCAAGTCTCATCCAAACCGCGTACATCAAATTTTCTACGTAGATTATTTCAACCATCTTGCTTGTGCAGCTCTTCTACCACTGAGTTTTTCATACAATCTGTTCTTGTTAATGTCTGATGAAAGAATAACAGGTGGAATTACCTCTATTTTCTTATGCTTTGTTCTACAGCTCTGCATGTCATTGACTAATGCTACTAAGCATTTCTGGTAAAGAAGCTAAATTAACTGCGATCAAAATTTTCTGCAGGATTAGCAATATTGCGCAGTCTTTTATTTTAGATATCATATTGTGCATTTGCTGTAACTTTACATCTAACACCAGGAGGGCTGGTCGGACCTCGACTGTTGCCTTTAGTCTTATCCAGCTTACATCCGAACACGTTGATACTGATTTCCATACTGACGCTATCCCTGTATTTACACAGCCTTACGAATCTTCTTGATAATTTACATGATTTTGCTGCCATGGCTTAGGCTTGATGCTAATATTTCTGCTATGACCAATCGTAGACTGTCAGCCAGCTCATTAGGATCGTCCTAGTAAATATTATCTAGTTACTAGATTATTGCAATTACTTTATGGGGTAATAACAATGATTCTCCTCTTCTATTAGTTCCGAGGTCAAACATTGAAGCAATGATTTTATTAAATTAGTTACTATTATGTATTTCAAATAGCTCCTTTTTTGCTAAAACCCCTTCTGTGAACTTTTTAAAGTTTTCATAAGCGTTTAATATTTTTCCAAATCACCACGTGTTGTGTAAGATTTATGAGCATGTTTATTCTCAAGTAGCTGTATTAATCCAATGTCCATCGGATATTCTGACTTTTTTATCCTGATTTGATTATTCTTAAAGTATAGTAATAAATAACCAAGCATTTTATCTTCTTTTTGTACTTTATACATGCAATCTAACAAGTCTCTCTGATTCCCATCAAGTATTTCTAAGTATAAAGTGTTGGATGGATTCTTATTATAACTATATGGTTTCTCGTATGATAACGTATTTATTTACTGAATGTTGGTCCCACCATTGACCACGCATTATAGATTGGGACGAAAATTTAGTTCATATTAGTGGAGAGATCATAACTAAGGTTGCACAATGAGCCATCATTGTAATAGGAATTATATAGAGTCATAGAAACCATACAAGCAGTCCATCATGCTCTCCAGCAATCGGTCTAAAATAGTCATTCGAACCGTCAACACCTCAGCAAAAAAGACATGTAAAGCATCAAAAACTAACGCGTTGAAATATTTACTTTCTTAAAATTTTAGAATGAAAAATAGATGGCCCTGGTGAAAGATAACTTGCATATTATTATTCTGCTGTGTTAAACATGGAAGAGATTTGAAGCATTAAGTCTTCTCTCGTTTTTGACGAATCGATTGCGCACTATGAGACTCATGCCTATCAGCTGGACGCATCTGCAACTTATATTAATACATCCGTATATCAATTTAGCATCAAGACTATGTCTGCTACCATATCGCCATTCCTTACACATTTATGGGATATCATTATCTTCTTTCTAAGTCAGCTTTTCCTCTTTTTTCTCTTCTTGACCGCTGATCAGTGTACATTAAAGATGCGGTTCTATACCCTTTGATTCATCAAGAACTGCCGGAGCTTTTCATGACTCATCGCTGTAATATCTCCAGTGGATAACTTGCGCTTGTCATCACCGTCTTTGAAAATGCTCATGCTGCTGCTGACTTCGATAAAATGGAAAAAATTTCATAGTGACTGCTTTTTACAGACCCATTTACGGTGGAAAGTAGAGGTAGAAAGAAACTTCCATAACCACTCGTTACATTAATTGGGATGTTACACAAAAATTCTATTAGGTCTGTCAGTTAGATTATCGAAAAATCTTGGACACGTGGTTTTTCGTTTTTTGTACAAACAGAGATTTACGATACTAAGGTACAGCTTGCTAAATTTTAGAAGTGGGTGAAAATAACGCCACTATTGTTGTGAATGTTGAGAAAACGTGACGCAATTTGCCCTCTCTTCTAAACTTAAATTGACACAATCTTCTTAAATTTTGGTCTGTATGAGAAAAATAAATACGTCTCCAATGTTATTTAATAATCTATCTGACAGACTAAATCCAACTTTTTTTCGTGTGACATCTCAATAACGCAGGTATATCCCTCACCTCTTTCTGACGTTCGACTTAACCAATTACAAGTGAAGTTAGAGACAGTAAGCATGCAATCCGTCTCTTATAAGGTGACTATGATCTATTAGCATTGCAACTCGTACTCTGATTTGCTTAGCATTATAAAAGAATTAAATAAAAGAGTGAAAGAATGGCTATGTACGAGAGTAACTCTTTACATTTTAAAAATTTTATCGGTGTAAAAAAGGCTAGTTGTTAAACAGCTCGGTTAAACTAGAAAAAAAGGAAAATAATCTATCGAGGTTTCGTGCAGCCATAAAAAAAGAAGGGAGAATGATCTCTCTGGTCTTCGTGCAGCCATGTTAGAAAAAAAGACAATCTCTCTAGGTTTCGTGCAGCCAAAAAAGGAGAAAAGCTTCTTCATGCGGGGTGCTGTCGACTCCTTGACTGCTACTGTTCTTCTCTTTTCTGTTAATATGCGTATACATTCAAATAATAGGCTATTTAAAGAGCTGATGAAACCGTAGTTCTGATACATTTTAATCAGCAGCTATCAAAAGAGCTCATGATGCTTGAAGGCCCTAAAAAGGCTCGATTAAGCTGTAGATTAAATACATTTGAATCATAGGCCCTATTCTTCTCTGCTCGTTGATGATGATCTCCGAAGCTGCTCGACGCCGCCGCCGTCGCGTCGGGCCGCAAAATCGCCCTGGAGGCAATCGCACGTTTGTGACGAAAACTACTATTCCCGAGAGACAAAAAAAACATTAAGCGCTTTGATCAAATATTTGGTCGAAACTTATTTTTGTGAAAGAAAACAAATCATTCGTGTGATAAATGTATACTATTTCATAAATGCAAAAATTATCACACTACGTACATAATTTTTAAATTTTGTTCCTTGAAAATTTTCCACTGAAATGGTTATAACCACCATTTTAGATATTTCTATGCTAACTATAAACTCGTAATTAGTGACCTTAAAACCCCATTTTTGAGCAGTTTTCTAATTAATTTCTCAAATTTTCGATTTTTGGCCACCATATTGGGTCCACCATTTTAAAGTCCATAATTCTGACTTGATATTATTAGTTACTAACCTCCATAACCTTAAGAGATACAATAACTTTGAAAAAAAAATTTTTTCCTTCGTAACGTAAGTATTTTATACTGCCTATATGGTACTACATGGATTGCAGCCACTATACTTGGTCCGCCATTTTGATTTTTAAAAATCGCCACTCGTCATCTGCAACTACAGCTAATAAGCTACAAAATGAACGCAGGTACGTCTCATTTGAGCGCAATAAAAAATGGGCAGCCTAGGGGTACCGGTTAGCAAAGAATGCCTAATATATATATACATATATATACTAGTAGGGCTTCGCCCCCTGCGCGCTCCGTGCGCCAACCTCAAAATTTCAATATTTTTATTCTTATGTCTGAAAAATAAATGAAAAAGTTAATTTTTATAACACATGCATGCGTACAAATATAGATAACCAAAGCGATCTCATAAAAATTCGGTAAAAATTTAAATAGATATAGTCAATACATAAAATGAGTTTACTGACTCATCAAATAATTGTTAATAATTTGATACTAATAATGACTAAGTGATATTCAAGGTTAATATTAATAATTATGTATATGAATACAATATTTACGCAATTATTATTATTACAGAAATAGTTATTAGCCTTTGTTTGTTATCTTTGGTCATTTTAGAATAAATTATGGATATAAGTTTATAATAAGATATCATTTTGAAATTCTTTCTGAATAGTTGTAAATGTAAATTGTTTATATTATTTTTTATTCATGTCATGAATGGATTTTTATATACTTCTACATTTATTTCGTTTAATTCATAACTATTCAAAATTCTTATCCTCTTGTATTAGTACTAATATTATTTTTAATTTAGTAACTTTTGTAACGGTATATACATACTACAACTTGTTATAATTGCTTTTTATATTTACATATTATCATAATTTATAACGCATAACATATTTCTGAACTTTTAATATTTACTGTCGTGCCTTATTTACTCACATAAATATCTTATATTTTCATATGAATTATCTTCCTCCAGCATATCTCTCCATTATCATTCAATCCTATATTTCTGACTGATATTATTAATATTCCATTTAGTGTTTTTTTTTCCTCTTCACATAGCAATGTGTGCTTTGTATATTTTTTTCTTTCTTTGCTGATCCTATAGTTTATCACTTAAAAACTTCTAAACTCACCTATATCTTTTCATTTTTGCTTTATTGTTCTCACTGCTTTTTCCTTTTATTTTTTTAACAGATGATAGAAATGTCAATTACCAAAAAGTTTTTTCCTATTTTCTGATTGACAAAAGTCTTCCTTTTCTTTGTAAAATTATCTTTGATTTTATCAAGTTTATTTTCCTTCGTTGTTCATTTTATAAATCCTATCGTTTTCCAATCCTCCACTTTTTCGAGAACAACTTTATCTTCTTTACCTATTTTGTATTATTTTTATTGATTAAGTCCGTTAAGTCTTCGATTAGTCATTATTGAGGCCACCTGCTCTTGTATATTTTTGTTCTGTGCAAAAAGTAAATTTATTCCCTTTTTCTCATGCCTATTTCTAGGCTTACCCTCCCCGCCACCATTTGTGATATATATCCTGGTACGTTTGCATTTAAACCGAACATGATACTCGAAAATCTGGATCTATTTTTTCTTCTTTTTCTTTCCTTTCTCATTCCAAAATCCATGCCTACCTTGCCCGCCTCCAATTTCCGTATATAAGAGCGTCCAGCGAGATCGGGCGTCCTCGCGCGTGAGGCGCATTTTTTGCTCAAGCACACTGTGTTTAACTCCCTCGAACGGATTGGAAAAAATCTAAAAAAAAATAAAAAAATAAAATCGATAGATTTTGACCTGTTTTTTATGATGGTGCTATTATTTTTATCTTAAAAACCTTTTTTTGTGTTGAAATATGTCTTTGAATTTTTTGTCGTTTCTTTCAAATTTGCCACAGTTTAAAAAAATGAAATCAACACGAATCAAAAGAGCAATACTCGGACCACACCTCCACAAATTTTTAGAGTGGGAGAGCAAAAAATGCATAAATGACAAGGAAAAATAAAGACGTTGACATTAGGTCAGCCACGCTTGGCAGACAACTATATAGTGATAGTACAAACTGTAGACTCATTGATAACTACTTGACATTCATCAAAACATAGTTTACGTTATGTATAGGTAGAAGTCACAAAATTTACTTGATTTGCTGGATAGTTCACGAACAATGGAATTTGCAACTTAGTAAACTTTATAGTTTCAATTTGTTCAAAAATCTCTTGGAGTATCGTATACTACTGTATTCGATTTTATATACTAACATAATCGTATTTATTATTATTTTGTCATTCAATAATTGAAATAGACATTGATAAAGTCATTTACATATCTTATATATTTTTTATGTATATAGTGTAAATTATAAATATTTTCAGGTGTTTTAATTTCAATTGCTATCAAATAGAAAATTATGTGTAATTATAAAGGAAAAGCAAGATACTAATACACTATGTAAACAGAAACTTTTCGGCTGATCTGTCCGATTGTTGTAATAATGTATGATTGTACTATGTACGTTATCCCGAAACACAATAGACTACTGCTTAAATTCTAAATTACTAAATAAATTATCAATTAATAAACAGTTTAAGCGAGCAATTCTATTCGGTTGTTTAGTCTTAGGTTCTTGGTTTTTACTTTACTTGGATTCCGTATTTTTCTGAATTTTACGGGTATTTTAGTATGTGTTTAATCAGCGTTATAACATACATTAACGTGTTCTATTTCCTGCCTCAGAAGAGCCAACTTAGTTATTCTTGACGTAGTAGTAGAACATTGTATGAAGAAATTTTTTTTCTTTTTCTCAAACATAGAGATCAGCTGTCATAAAATGTGATTATTTTTATATGTTGTCCGAGACATTTGCTATCCAGCCAACCTTGTCTATTAACATTATAATTGAAAGTATAATACACTTTTACAGTAAGTATAATACACAGAATTATATTGCTAATGATATTTTGTATTTAAAAGATATTTCATGCGATTAGGAGATCTTAGCTGATAACTGTTAATATATAGTTTGCTAGATTTCCGCACAATTATGGTTTGCACACACTTGTTTTTTTTGTATCATGTGCATGAATCAGTTGCTCTGCCCGATTCCTGCTATTAGGTGTTATTAGGGTATAATATAGGGTATTATTCCATGTACTTCATTCCGAAACCCAATATACTTCTCTGCTTACACTGTTACTAAATAAATGATCTTTTGATAGACAGTGTAAGCGGACAAGTGCATTTGGTTATTTAGTTGTAGGTGTTATATTTTACTTTTATTTCGTATTGTGCTCGAGTGTACGGGTGTTCTGTTATCTGTTACATCATTTGTATTACTTATGGTCACGTTTTATTGTTGTAACTCTGTCTATTAACCAAATAAGACGTGCGGGCAAAACAGAAAATCCCGGGTGGCTTTGGATGAGTGGCTTCAGCTGCAATCGGTTGTTTTTGGCAAGGTTTGACGATGTTGGAGGGCTTGGGTGAAAGAATTCGTCTGTAATTGGAATAATTTGTCTGTTTTCGGGAGACTTTGGTTAAAATGTGTCTTTCGGGTGACGTCGGACATCTTTGGCTATGATTAAAAAGCGCGGTGGCAGGGGGGGGGGGGATATATAAAACTTCAATAAATATTAAGTTCTTGCTGATTGTTAGGTTAGTAAGGGATAACCTAACAAACATAGGGGGCATGGGGGGTGCGGGGATAACAGGGGGGCGTGGTTAAAAATTCGCATATTTTCACCTTATTTTTACCTTTCTTTTGATCATGTAAAAATCGTGTGTTAGGGGCATAAAGTGGGTGTCATTACTTACTATCCATCTGAATTAAGTATATAATATAAGAAGCAACTTTTTTTCTACGCTTATGTTTTTTATTGTACATTTGTTAATATAATGTTATGATCGAAATGAAACCAAATATTAATTCATATGCATGAACTTATAATTAAGTTGTGTGTGTGTGTATTGTAGAATAGGCTGTAGGGCGATGGGGAGGATCTGAAGGGGAAACGAGGAGAAGGTGGAGGGGGTGCCATGGGGAGCAGGGGGGCTGAGGAGGAGCGGGGGGAGCTGAGGGAGGAGGTCTAACTTTTGTTCATACAACTATATAACATAGGAGTATATATATGAGTGGAGCTCTCACGGGATGTACCCAGCAGTGCTCCCAAAAGCGATACCCGACTCGGCGGAAAATTCAAAACATAATAACTTTAACTCAAGCTCCTTAAACCTAGTGATCTTATACTGAGTGATCAGCCAATGCTTATCTTAGATAACCAGATGATTTTGACACAATTCAAACCATCGACTCAAAGCATCATTACAAGCATATTATGAAGGTTCAAATTAGGTATAGGTAGTAGATCTTATAGCAAACGATTAAAAATATGACGCATCGATGCTAATTAGTCGATGGTTTGAATTGTGTCAAAATCATCTGGTTATCTAATGTAAACATTGGCTGATCACTTAGCATAAGATCACTACTTAAACCCAATAACCTGATAGGTCGAGTTTTTAATCCCCAATAACCCTATGGGGCAAGCTTTTAATCCCCAATGACCCTATAGGCCTAGTTTTCTAACCCCAAAGCCCAAATCCCAAAAAGTCAATAACCCTGGGACAGCTAATTCATGATGTAAAATTCAATAATATGTATTCCCTATCTTTTGTTATGTTGAAGTTTCCGTCAAGTTGTCGATAAGTGATAGTGGAACACGGGTTTTGTAGATTTTCTAAAAAAATAAGTGTCTTCGAGTTTTCTATTGTCATTATTATTAATTGTATCACTTGTTATAAACTTACATAAATTTTTGACATAAGGTTGTTGCCATACTTGAGCAAGGAAACAAAAAAATAGTAATTTCCAGCAATCCTCACTTATTTTTTAAAATTATATTTTTCACATGAGTGAACTGGTTAGACTAGTTCAGGGTTTTCTTTCAGAATGCTATAAGAGTTTTCATAAGTACCGATAATTGATTTGATTTACAGCATTGCACGTAACGTTTCAACTTGTAGTGATGATTTTTCTCAGGTCCACAAAGCATTTATCCATGAAAATACTCGTTCTGTAGGTGCGTTTGTCCCTGGTAAACATAGAAGGTACTGGACGATTGCCAGAGAACTGTTGAATGGTATTCCACGTTCTTTACAATTTTGGAATACCTCCATCCATCGTTCTTCTATACTGCTCTTGTTCTTCTCCCATTCCTGTAGATCATCATTGTTCATGTAATTTGACACGTAACTTACTTCGTCAAATAAGCTATCTTCGCTTACAGTTGTACCAGCAGTCGGAATCTGCTCCAATAAGTGTTGATACGTCTGCTGCACATCATCTCATTTCGGTTTTTGTTTTAATTGGATCCAAGTACATGTTTTAAAATCATTGTATTGATAAATGTACTTTTCCCAGTACTAAATACAAGTGTGATACAAATTGCGAATATGTCCAATAAAATAGTTTCGGTTTGTTTGACCACTCTCTTTAAGCTTGGATAGTTCATTACTTATTGTCAGCGGAATATAATTTTTTTCTAATCGGCTTACGTATTTACTTTTTGAATCTTCTAATAAATCTTAAACTTCTGTAAAGCTAACCTTATCACCTTCCATTTTTTTAACAGAATTGTTAAATACTGATGTTTGCCCGTTGATGAATTGAAGCCATAAGTAGTTCTGAGCATTCATTAGAGAAAAACGTATGTAGAACAGCAGGGCATTTTTCTTGTGATGAGAAATATGATATTAATGGCAAGTAAATTTGAAGGATTCTTTCAACTGCAGGTGCAAGTGCCAGTCATCTTGCGGTACTGTATCCTAAAATTCGTTTGTATTGCTACTCTGCTTCGTCACAAAAAGCTTTCAGATTTTCTACGCGCACAGTGTACATGTAAAAGAATGTATAAATTTTTACAACTATATGCTCTACGTTCACTGGTAATAAATTGGCTGCTGTTTGGAGAGCATTATGTGCTATATGCGCTGCTGCACAGCCTACACCAACAATTTTTTTTTTTAAACTCTCTTGAAGTTTCTTATAGACATTACATTGACCTGCTCGTTGAATACTACTAAAGTTTGTATTCGTGTTATCAGCACATAATTTAATCACTTTCTCCTTCAGAGTATGTTTTTCAAGACTGTTCATTAAGGAATCATAAATAATAACTGCGGTTTCACCAGGAAAACTCACCGAATCAAGTAATTTAACGTTGATGCCAGTTGCAGTTGAAATTTTGATATATTTATGGTTCGATGAATCTGTAAATACACAGACGAATGGGACATCATTAAGTTCTGTTTTTAGAATATTTAAAGAATGCCCTATCTCGAGTAATGACGTCCTTATGACGGCATTATGACGTCTCTAAAGACGTCTCTAAATACGTTTTTGATACTATAAAAAAAAAACATTATTTAATTTTTTTCGTATAAATCACGTATGAATTTATTATTGGCAACAATTTTGTTGACTAAAAAAAAAAAAAAAAAAAAACC
>JAPYYV010006862.1:0-23206 GCA_030522625.1 Copidosoma aretas | reverse complement strand
TAAAAATTGAACTGGGTCATTTTTAGGCTATTTTTTATCCGTACCTAAAATCTTAGCTCGATTGCAATGTTAATTCTATTTGGTGTAGAACTCCCTTAACAACAACGCGCTTGCGCTCATCCTTTCGTTTTGCCGTAGATAGCATTATTAAATCACTTATACAGCATCTTTTCGAATGAATTGTTAGAATTTCCACGCTTTCCACTGTATAAGTCCATATATTTCTTTAACCATGGACTCTGATTGAGTTGTAAGACTCTATAAATGTGCGTTATCTTGAGGCCCTGACCGACTGACTGCTTGAGAGCCCAATAATGTAAAACATAACGTTTTTCGTCATACAGAGTAGTGAGTAATTTTTTTTGTTCGGATCCTGGAGGGGGCATATGCTCAAAGCAGAATGGTAAATCTTTATGAGCGTTGTAGAGAGCTTTGGGATACTCAAGAACCACTTCGAGTATGTAGACGATTTTAGTATCATCTGCTACGTTTAAAATACCCAATGAGTTGACATTTTCAATCCATTTGAAACCTCCATAAGGCAATGGTTTGGCCATGGCCCATCTGTAGAGATTGTTAATATCATAATACATGAGATATTTTTCATCCGTGTCATCTTCATAACCTTCTTTCATGCATGGATTGTTTGCTTTAGCGTACCGATTACAACATTGTGAAATACTACCGCGAATTCCGCTCTCGATGAACACGATCATGTCAATATCAGCTAACAATTCTAGTTTCACCTGTAATTGATACGTACAATAAATTACGCATGAACTTGTTATAAAAGGAAAAAATAATCAATTCCTAATCTTCGTGTACTTCAACATGGCGTCCCAGGTTAAGCCAGGTGTTGTATAATAATGAGTCGGGTCTCGTTCGTATGCCTCAAGACAATTGTTTCGAAAGTTTTCGAATACTTCGGTGAGTAGCAGAACGACAGTTTTTAAGTACAAGTCAGAATATTGCCCAAGTGTTTGTATATTGAAGGTATTTTAGATATTTTTAGCATGCTCATACTCTTTATCAGTTATATTAACTTCGTAAAGCTGCTGTAAAAATTTTTTTGGATGGCCACTGTTATTCCCCTAGTTTTTTAAAAGAAGAAGTGTAATCATAAGGAAATACATTTTTTCTTCTCAATAAATTTATTTGATCCGTGATACATTTATCATCATTTTATAATACTGTTCCTAGTGTTTTATGTTCCTCTAAATAAGATGACAATGTTTCAAGAGACGAAGCCATAAACTTAAAGGAATCGATGAATCGAAGATTATCATCAGTTTCTTCCACATATTTCGTAAATAAAATATACTTTTCCTTCGTCTATGGTAAAAGCTGAATTCTCCCTGAAAAGTTCTTTTATAAACGAATGCGAATCATATCCGCTTAAGATATGGAAAATCACAGGTATCATTTTCGAATCTTGATAGTTGATATTACACTTGTTATCATCGGGACCGCGATAACTAAGAACGTAAAAAAAAATAGCAAAAACATACACCTCATTAAACAAAAATTTTCTGATTAAAAAAGGTACACTTACGTTATAGTGAGGTGACAGTGATCTCTAACTTTTTTATCATCCAGGCTGAAAGGTTTTTTACATACATGACACAAAGACGCGTTGTCATATTTTGATTGTTCTTCAGGTGTCAAACTGATTTATTTTTTCTATTGGGCAGTATGATTGTACACTTATTTAGAAGTTTGCAATCAACTTCATGCTCTTCAAACTTTTGTTTGGGCAAAAAATAGTGGAAACAAAGATCACATATATTTACTGCATGTCCATGTTTAGATAATTGTTTACATACTAAGCGAGATAAATTTTTTATCCAAACATGATGATATTCATACTCTTCGTTAAAATTATCGTCTTTTTTTCGTAGTCGTCTTCATAATCTATGGAAAAGCTTTCAATAAGCAGAAGATTTACGTGTTTTTCTTTTGTTTTCGATGTTAAGTAACTAGTAAAGGCATTGTAAATATCATTTTTCTTTTTTAAAAACTATAAATTAACCGAAACTCTATTTTGATTTTCGAATTTTGTAATTTCCTTAGGGTTCCAAGGAAACTAAATTCCATTAAATTATAACTGGTTTTCATACTGAACATAGTTGGACTTACGATTTGGATTTCTTTTCGCTGGGTGTAGTGCTGATAGAATAGCCCATTGAAAGCATTGAAGGATCTATTCAACACATTTACGCAAGCATTTTTCTTTTTTTTTTTTAATCTGGTCTATGAATGAGCTGCCTTGCAAAGGATTTAGTTTATTAAAGTTCACAACTAAATTTAAAGTTGAGCGCAACGACCAGCCCGAGTCTTTATCACTAAAATCATCCATATTATTTTCTATTGGTTGTTGTACATTCACATCAAACCACTCATTGAAGTCTTAACCGGTATATAGATTGCAACTTTGTATTGACGTATTTTATATCTACATTCTCGAAATTATCTTTAACTATTGCATATTTAGCTGCAAACTCTGTATTTACTTTTAATGCTTTATATTCACTAAGAGATTGCTGTATTCGTTTAAAAAACTGTCGTTTTGCATCTTTAAGAAAATTTTGTAGGACCAAGTGTTTTAAATTAACAATTAAAGCTATTGTGATCCGATTTTCAAATGCTATCCACGTCATCTAGACTTGCCGGTACATTATTTTGAACAACTGGAACTGCTGTTGCTGCAGCTGCTGCTTCTATACCTTTACCTTGAACGAAATTTCGCAGGTTCCACTTCTTGCTTACTTACTGATATGAAAATTTCAGGTGCATTTTTGAATGCCTAAACTGCTGCTATTACTTCTCGCTCAATGTCTGATATAAAAATTTCAGGTTAATTTTTAAATGCATTAACTGCTGCTATTACTTCTCGCTCAATGTCTGATACAAAAACTTCAGATTCATTCATGAATATTTTTGTTGCCTCTACAACTTTCAAATGATCGTAAAAGTGCTGCACAGTAGTTTTAAGTAAAGCCACAGAAGATTGCAATTTTTGTTTTTCTGACGTTCTTAAATCTTGTCGCTGAATAAAAATATTGGCATTTTTAAGAATGGTATGACCAGTGTTTAACACTCTTTGAATATGAGTAACATCGACTTTACTTTCAATCACTTGTTGATACGATTACCATAGAAAATTAGCTGAATCTTTGAAATGCTGAACAGTAGCCATGACTAACTTGCAGGAGCAAGTTCAGCGGTTGACTAATGGTGTCTAAGTGAGCCGCTCAAGCAATACACGCTCCTTTTAATATCCTTAGTTCAGTAGTGGGGAAGAAAAAAGAACGTACAGTGGCAGTTTAGGAAAGGGGTTGTGGGGGTGAGGTAAAAGTAAAGATGTATTTAGCATGGTCTTGGTTATCATGGAGATATACAAATACAGGTGGTAGAGCAAGGAAGGGGTAAAAAAACGAGGACATTGAGAGAAGCGTATAGTTTAAGCTTGTACATGCCTCGATGCTTGAGATCATATACTAAAACTATACTTGTACCATGCACTAGACTCTGCCGTACATAGGAGATGGAGAGAGAATATAGGCATGAGACTGGCAGAGAATACAGGATTGGCAGAGCGAAAGAGAGTCGGAGAGCAAGCACCTGAGTGTAATAGTGCAGTACTCTCTCACTCTCTCGCTATCTCTCTCCTTAAATACATATAATATTTTTATATTTTTTTTTAAATATTATACTACTTAGAAATGAAATGTTATGCAAGGAAATTTCGGTGGAATTTTTTAAAATGAAAACAATCAATAAAATTTAAAAAATTTGTAAGTTTATTTTAAAAAAATTTTAATATATTACAATATATTTATCATTAAATTTTTTTTTTTTTTTGACGATTTATTCTTGATAACATCCTCTTCATCCGTCTTCCGTTTACTGGGTTTTATTTCTTTTTTGGTAGCCTCTATTTTCATTCGAGCAGCTCATCTATTTTTTCTTTTACACCTTCCTACTCTATTTTTTCAACAAACTTCGCCCGTGTCCCTATTATTCTGACCATCTCACTGGCTCGTAATTTCAGCTCCTGCTATTTCAGAAGGCATTTTACTCTCTGATTTAACTCGTTTTTATCTTCCTCGGCCCATTCATCGAGATTTTCCGATAATAAACGCACATTCAATGGTTGCGGTTTAGACATCGACGGCTGCGCTGTTGGCTGTGTCAAATTTGGTGATGGTGTTGTTGGCGACTGCGGTTCTGAGAGTGGTGCGGTGACAGTAGTGGTGGGTGCTGTAGCAATCTCATGTATTCATCCCACGATATTGATGGCATAGGTATAGAAATTGCTGCTTCTGCTGCTGCTACTGCTGCTGCAGCAACTATTTCTTTTGCTTTATATGCTGCTGCTGCTACTTCTATTGCTCTGCTAGCGGCGCGGGCGTGGGCGGCATTTCACTTCGGAGTTGTGTACCTTTCCCAAAGAGCAACAATGTAGAATCTGATGATTGTAATAGCGAGAGTGGTGGTGGTAGTTAGCCCGAGGGTTCATCTAAAAAGGAAATAAATTCTGTTAACAAATATTGTACAAATTTTTAAATAATTTCAAGAAAAAAAAAGTTGTATAGAAATAAAACAAAAGTTACCTTTATGCAATTTGGTAGCTTCTAATTCTGCTTGAGACATCTTTATGATCTTACGCTGTAAAGCAATATTAAGTGTGAAAAATAAAGTTCATACTGCTTTTAGAAATAAGAATAGTATAAAGAGAGGAAGATAGTCACAAAAGTGAAAGAATAATAATCATAAAAATCGCTTGTCTTTTTGCCTTATGCGTCCCTTGGGTGCGCTCTTGCTCTCACTCTTACTGTCCGACGGGATGCTCTCTCTTTCTCTCTCTCTCTCCCTCTACTTGTTTTTATTTTCGGCTACTGCTGGTGAAGGTGTATCAATTTATAGAGAATTAGGTCTGGATAGCTAGCTAACACACACAAACTGAAAAGATATGCTGAAAACAAAAATACATGAAATTATTTTTGTCAGCAAATGGAAAAAAACTTTTGAAACCATTGTTCTAAACTTTACACATATGTAGGAGTAAAAATAAACCATGCAAAGCAACAAATATTTTTAATTTGGATATGAGAAAAATCATAAGAGGTAAAGTGGAGTGCAAAAGACGACAGAAAAAATATGTAGAATATTTTTCCGAAACATAGTTTAAACCAACATATGTATGCATGATGTAAAATAAACTGCACGAAAAAAAAGTTAAACATTTTCAGTTAAAAAATGAAGAAAATTCTTCGAGGTAAACGGAGCCGCAAAGGCGTTGGAAGATTACGTAATATGTTTTCAGTAGGAAAACGGGAAATTTTTCGATCAACATATAAATGATATGTATAAAATAAGCTGCAAAAAAAAAAAAATTGAAACATTTTGTTGGAGGTAAAGTGAGCTGCGAAAGTGTTGGAAGGATACATAAAATGTTTTCAGTTGGTAAATAAGAAATGTTTTGATTAACATATAAAGGATAAGTATAAAATAAACTGCAAAAAAAAAAAAAAGTGAAATATTTTAATGGAGCTAATGTGAACTGCGAAAGTATTGGAGGAATATGAAATTTTTGAGACGATAGTTTTGGTTGAACGTATACGAAAGGAAAAGAAGAGAAAGGATATTGGAATATTTTAAAACGTACCTGAGTGAGAGAAATATCGTTGATCGATGCTTATCTATCCTGGCTGCCTTAGATTTATGGATCACTTGCTTTAGATACTGCTGCTACTGCTGACCCTTCTTTCAACTTGTTGCTTCCTTGACGACTGTCGTGGAAGTGAGAAATTTTATTTGCACCTTGAAGGGAATTACGAGCGATTTGTTTTCACATATGCGCATGTGCGTGTTAGGTGGGAATATTTTAAATGTAGAGGACAGTTTTCCTCTACTTATGAATTTCGCACAATCATGGTCCGATGCAGTTGAGCCTCCGCTTATGTATTTTTGCGTGTGTGGTGCTGTGCGCATTTGAAAAAGAGTGATAGTAGTAGTAGTAGTAGTAGTAGTAGTAGTAGTAATGGTTATTTCCTTTTCTAGTACTGAAATTTGGCGCAGTAGCTGTTTGACTCCCCATAAAAAGAAGCTAGACTCTCGGAAAGTTATCATTTAACGTCATGGCTCGCACTTGTCCAGTCCAAGGGAACAAGACCGAGATGGAACGTGTTGAAATAGAAGTCTGTCTATTTAACGAGTCTTTACCAGCAACCCAGAGAGATCCATCATCAACAACAGGTGGCTGTATGTTGTCGTTGCCAGCAACAGGGACATCATCGGAGTTTGATCAAATAGACCAGTATCTGCAAGGTGCTGGCAACAACGAAGACGAATTGTTTTGGGAAAGATTTGTCGATCATCCTTTAGCGCCCGCGCCGTTATTCCTGGATTCATCTTTTCCGCTGCCAACACCGGTAAGTCCCACTCCCTCATTCACAGAAAGATTTGGTCAGCAGCCCGAAATCACTAGACACGTCAAGCCGCGTTGCCTCTAACATCGCCGTTATCAACCGCGCCAACATCAACGGTAGCAGCATCAATCAATCTCTCGATGACGCCGCAGTTGATCATCGACTTGCCACCAGCTGCTGTATCTCCGCCTAATAGATTACCGCCGGCTGCAACACCGCTCACTGTATCGCCGCCTACTGCATCGCTGCCTGATGCATCACCATTGATAATCAACCTCAGCTCGACAATATTTGTCATTACAAAGTTAACATTCTTGTAAAGTGTTAATATTCTTGTAAACGCAATTCTTGCACTTTGTAAAGATTACCTTCTCAATTCGAAATAAATTATTAAAGATAAAACTAACAAATCAATGCATCACGCTTTATTTATCCCTACAAATTCCATTCATTTATACCATTCATCAACTGAAATTAAATGTATATACATACAAAAGTGTTAATATATGTGTATGTCTGCGCTTGGAGAGGTAAAAATTAATGGTTGTACCTCACAGATAAGAGCGTATGGTCGGGGCTCTTATCCATACATATCACTTTCTTTTAAAAGCTGTACGGAGAGAGGAAGCTGTGCCTAAAGGATCAGGTAGTTCGACTCCATACGATTCATCAACTCAAATGAACATGTGTATGCATATGCACATTATACAACAGTGTTTATATATGTATGCCCGTGCTTGGAGAGGCAAAAGTTATTGGTTCTACCTCGCAGATAAGAGCGTATAGTTTGTGCTCTTATACACACATATATACACACACACACACTAACACGCACACACATGCACACAGACACACACACATGATAACCCTTGCTTTTACAGGGTCAGCAGAGAGGGGAAGCTGTACCACCTGGCGGTTTGTGCAAAGCCACGGCTGTTCGAGTATATTCATACACTTGGACATCGATCGCTGTGTTAGAGCACACTTACGTCTGTTCGTGTACAGTCACGTGAACATCTGGAGGGTGGGGGTGTGCTGGAATCGGCATAGCTTCCGTTCTAGCATCTTAAGTTAACTTGCAAATAATCCTGATAAAATGCAGATCTTTTTTCTGGTGATGGTATAGTCACTCAGGAGAATCTACTCTGTGCAGAATAGTTATGTTTTGCAGGTCGTGCTCATGGCTAATGGTAAGGTCATTGAGATCATAGATGGATGGATGTATACGGCAAGACAACATAACTAACCCCGTGCAGGGCATGCCAATATTTGGCTGAATCTGTTTTGCATTCACAGCATACACGGCTGAGTTCAGAATGATGGTAGAGTATATTTACACAGCTTTTCTGCTATGCTTTGCCTTTTAAAATACGGGCGATTCACGTCGATTATCCCAGCACGTCAAAAGGGCGTAATAAAATGTCATTTAACATCTTTTTTTTTTACTACAGAGACGCGGTAAAAAGATTATGCAAAAGATGAAATGAACGTATTATTGTCTCATCTTTCCGATTAACATATTGGATTTCTAAAAAATTGACATCCTAACTAAAAAAAATGAAAAGCAAAACAAAAAAGGTTTATATCTCGAAAAAGGTCCTTTTATTCTTTTTTTAATGACTGCAATCGAAAAATCGTGCAATTTTATGATAAAAATGACTATTTTTATACTGTATTTTAGATTAATAACTATATTAATATAATTAATACGAACTGAACTACGCACTGATTGTATAGTACAGTGCACGCTTGCACGAATTTTACTGGCGGGTGCACAGTTATATGATTAATAATATAAATAGCAGTAATAAAAACAGTAATCAGAATAGTAAGTGATCTGATTACTCCTACGTAACATTCGACGGACAAACTGTGAGTATAGTAAAAAATTAATATTAATTTGGTCAATCTTTCCCACTCTTTCTTTCTTGCGGCGCCCTTTTTTAAAGTAGTTTCTTTTTTTGTTTCACATTGTAATACTTTTACAAAACGCTTTTTTAATTTTGGAAAATAATTATAATCATAACACAGAAAAAACCCTTGAGTTGAAGTCGATTATCTTGTGTAGAAATAAATCTATAGAACTGTAAAGTACCCGGAATCTGTATGGCTATAGAAAATATTTCTTTCAATTCTTCTGCAATATTTTCGCAGGTATATTTGAGATTCAAAATGACATGTGTTTTTTTACATATTTTTTCGCCTAGTTATACAGATCTTCTACTGAAAGTATTCGATAGTGTAATTCCTGGAGACTTGCTCTTTTTGTTTCTCTTTTCAAATTAGCTCTGATGCCATCGCAAGCTCTCTTTCCTCGTCGAGTTGCATGAAAATGCCATTCTGCAACTATGTTAAAATACTTTTGATGATTTAGCAGATTGATAAAATTGTATTTTTTTTTTAAATTTTTTGTGGCTCCATCTCTTGTATAATATATTTTTTTAACATTGTAATTACATTTCATGTGATTAATCACGTTGCTTTGTATTGATACACAGCTGTCGTGTCATAACATAAATTATCTAAAATTATGGCCATACTCTTATGTTCAAAACCTAGCGCTCCTTGTACCAAATAACAACAGTGAATATGGTTGCTTAATTGTTGTTTCAATGGAACTATTGAGCTGCATTTTGACAAACAAATTCATAATTGTCTGAAAAATCGGAGCAGATAATAAATTCTTCCTCTACAATATTTTCTTTTTAGGAAAAGTGATTGCTGCTTGGCTATTAAATCTTGAGTTTCAAATTTTATCATTTCATAGAACAAGATTTCAAAATACTCGTTAAAGTTCATAGTTCTCGTAATAATTGTGTAACGATCAGTCTGCCTCCATGAATAAAATTTTACTTCAACGACATTATGAAGTACGAGTATATTGAGTAACCTTTCTGTGAATACTGCTGTGTTTGTACAATCCAAATAATCACCTAAGTATCATGCACTGGATTGTTTGGTACATATCATTGTTTGGATGCAATCACGAAAATCTTTTAATGGTAGTACCGAATATTTCATCAAAAGTTTAATTCAAATTCCTTCCAACATTAACTTGACGTTCTCATGATAAATGAATACACAAACCACATGTATACTTCCACTCCCTACTATAACAGAATGTGATGGACAAAACTAAGTGAATTTAGTCAATCCTATCTTCACATTTTCATTTTTCGTTTTAAATTCGTGCTGAAGCCAGGTGGGTTCCCGTGGCCTTTTAAATTAAAATGGTTCTACCCAAGGTTTTTTTACGTGTTTTGACCTGCTGAACACGATTTTCGATGGTGGATTGCTGTAAAATATGCACATCAATAGTTATCAACAAAATGTATAAACAAATGAGAAAATTATTGAATTTTAGTAAAAAAAATTTATTCGTATTATTTGACACATTATAAGCAAAAAAATTTTCGTAAATCTTTTCTTTAGATGCCATACTTTTTCAGTAAAAAATTCGCAAACTTTTGAAAAATATGAATTTTGCGATTTTCAACCGTCAATATCTCGAGCATTAAAAAACTTTTTGCAACTCTGCGAAACGTAAAATTTTTTTTAAACATTGCACTTTAAGAATACGTCAACATCAAACTGATAACAAATTTGTCTTCTAATGACAAGCTTTGAATCGTGAGCTTCTTGCTATGCTACCCATTGTCTGCATATGTGTAAAAGTACGATGTACACCTGTTATTTGAATTAGTCCACCCAATTTTTTTCTTAAGTATTTGCATTAGTTTTACCAAATTAATGATAGTGGATTGCTGTATGACTTTAAAATCAATAGTTATAAACAAATATTTCAACAAATTAGAACAAACAAAAAAAATTCGTGGTAAAATCAATCTTTTTTTCATATTTATTGTCTCGTTAAAAGTAAAAATTATCTCCTAGATTTTTTTTATACATGCCGTAGTTTGAATGAAAATATTTGCAAAGTTATAAGAATCATAATTCATTTTCAACTACACAGGGCTCTGATATTTTTGTAAAAAGGTACAACCATAGTGTGTGTTAATTTTACATAGCTACTAAAATTGTATTTTAAACGAACTACAGTTTCACACTGTAAAGTCTTCAATTAGATTTTGTTTTATCATATTAGCTGCATTCATTATATTTTGATATTATGTACCCTAATTTATTAACTACAAATATATGTAGTAAATAAATACAAAATAATTAACTGTAAGAGAATGAGGAAGTTTTATTGAGGTAACATAAAGTGTAAGTTTCGTACATATTTTTACAAGTGTTGTTTACAAGTCAATTTTTAGAAAAATTCGAACTATTAATGTTTACTTTAAATAAAACAAAGAATATACAAAAAAATTTATTTTACAGAAACAGGATTTGTTTTTCTAATTTGTATAAAAATTTGTTTATAACTAATTATTTGAAAGTCATGCAGCACTCCACCA
Organism: Copidosoma aretas; assembly: GCA_030522625.1. NCBI lineage: Eukaryota > Metazoa > Arthropoda > Insecta > Hymenoptera > Encyrtidae > Copidosoma > Copidosoma aretas. The sequence continues at coordinate 12,354 of JAPYYV010006862.1, read as the reverse complement.
TTATTGATTTAGTAAAACTAATGCAAATACTTAAGAAAAAATTTTAGGGACTAATACAAATGACAGGTGAACATCGTATTTTTACACAGATGCAGACCATGGATAGCATAGCAAGAAGCTCACGATTCCAAGCTTATCATTAAAAGACAAAAATATTTAGCTGTCTAAAGTTGACGTATTCTTATAGTGCAATGTTCAACAAAAATTTTACGCCTCTCAGAGTTGCAAAAAGTTTTTTAATAATCGTCATATTGACGGTTGAAAATCGCAAAATTCCATTTTTCAAAAGTTTGCGAATTTTTTACCAAAAAAGTATGGCATGTAGAGAAAAGTTGCAGAAACCTTTAATCCTCAAATTTTATCAAATAATACGGATAAATTTTTTTTTACCTTAATTTTCTAATTTTTTAATTTGTTTATGGAATTTGTTAATAACTATTGATGGGCAAATTTTACAGCAATCTACCATCAAAAATCGTGTTTAGCAGGTCAAAAACGACCGTAAAAAAACTTTGGAGGAACCATTTTAATTAAAAGGCCACGGGAACCCAGCTGACTTTAGCACTAATACATTAAAATCACCTTATAGGGTCATATTTTATTATATTCAATAATAATAACAATAAACTGCAAAAATATTGACATTGCTAGCTCCACCAGCAAGCGTCTGCTGTGCCAAGAGGGAGACGCAACAACAATGTGTACACTCCAGCTCACCAGCCGAGCTAGTCAAGAGCAGAGACGTGCCTAATCATAGCAGCAGTCACATCGATAGACGTTTTTTGACTAGAATTTGGCAAGGTCACTCAGTGCGCTAGCTAGTTGGATATATTTATGGTTTTGACTGACTCAGCTGGCGAGCCGAATTATAGTGCTTTATTATAGTGAATTATTATGCTGCCTTGCGAAACTCTTTCACTAAAGTTTTTGTTTCCTCTGACAAAACTTTACCCTGCTGCTTTTCAGGAAATTTAAAAATTCCATTTTTGGAAACCTTCCACTTTAGCAAGTCTTGCTTCGCGTTCGGTGCAAAAAAATGTTTCCATGACTTCTCCACGACTCCTATGCTCTGGTGCTAAAGTTGATAAAAAAATTATGTCTTCTTTAGTGTCCAAGGCTTTGAATTTGTCTATAATCTGTTTCAAAACAGCAACCTCGGCTTTGTGAAAATCATCATCGCACTCATTCGATGCATTACTGAGATCAATCGGAAATTGAATATTATTTCGCCTTCTCTCATAAATATCTTTTCGACACGTATCACAAGTTGTAGCTTCAGAAGGCACTGACGAAAATACTCCTTGAAAAGATCTCAGAAACTCTCTCAGATTAGTCGTAATTCTATAAATTTCCTTACCCAACGGGTTAGTACATTCTGATGTCCATCCTTTATGCATGATGTAATAAAATAATTATTTTGTCTACAGAAACCAGGCTATTTAGGACAAAATACGTATTAAAACGGGAAAGAAAATAAGAACAAAAATTCGTAAGTTGAGTTTCACTACTTGTACTCACGTATACAATAGTATATTATGAACCTAGGGAATAAAGTAGGCTGTGTACGCCCGGCGAGTAGTTAGCACCCAAGCGCAGCCGTGGTGCTAAGCTTGCTGAGCGTGCAGCCTACCTTAATCCTGTGGCGCATATATGATTTTTTAACATCCCCAGCATTAAAGTTCGTTCAACGCGTATAGTGACATGCGTTCTATAAATAAACAAAATCAATTATTAAAACACGACTATAATACATTGGAGAATTATTGAGACACAATATTTGCTCTGTCGAACGGTCTGCAGAGGATCCCTCGCTTGCTCGCACTATGCATGACATAGATATTATGTCTGTGTATTCATGACACCGACAAAAACGATTAGACGACTGAAAAATAAAAAGACGATAGCAATGCTATGATTGCTAACATATAAGTACGCACATATTTACATACTGACAATGCACTGGAGTCCGTCTTTTTTTTTTAACTATTTTCTCAAATCTCAAACTATCTGTCGTTGTATGCTATCGACAGAACAGGCTCAGTTGTTACTGATGTGCACCCGCCAGTCAAATGCGTGCGCAATCATGCACTGCGCCATACGAACCGTGCGCGGTTCATTTCGTATCAATTATATTATTATAGTTATTAATCTAAAGAACAGGGTGAAAATAGTCATTTGCTTCATAAAATTGCACAATAAAGTTAATTTGAAAAAAATTTATATTCAAATATATTACATGCATGTAATATATAAAATGTATAAAGATAAATTAAACACTGAATGATCTGGGATCATTAGGTTAATAACTTATAAAAAAATGTTCAAACCGTATAAATTGTATTTTATTAAAAAAACTTTTTAAATATTAGAAGTAAACATTAATCATCTACTATAAATACATAAGTAAAATTTGAAATGGATTCAATTATTAAGTACCAAAAAGAATACATGGCACTTGCAATTTATATGGACTGAAATTACACAGCCAGTATCTAATACACTCTGGCCAAGTGGGTAAGGTATTGGCCTTCTGACTAACCATGTCAATGTTCATATCACGCCCACACACATGTATTTATACAGTTCATTGCTCGTTGAGCGATTAATATATACAGAAAAACTTAAAACGTGAGAGCGAGCGTCCGATCGATGAAAATCGAACGCTTCCATTATTTGCCTGATCGTATCTTATCTGTAACAGGGGCCCAGCTAAGCACTTATCACAGCCACGTCACGATTGACACTATGCAGCAGTATAGGAAGGGGCTATATATATTCATGGATAGAGCTAGAGCAGCTGCGGTGCACCATCATCGTGTGCATGGGGGAGAGAAAGAGAGAGAGATACGGACAAGCAGACTATAGTAGTGCAGTAAAAGCAGTCGATAGATGTGAAGGCACATCTTGTTACACTTTTTAGTGGAAGGAGGGAAAGGCAAAACTAGTAAAACTTTTTACGGCAAAACCAAAAAAAAAAAAAAACAAAAAAAAAAAAAAAAAAAAAAAAAAAAAAAAAAAAAAAAAAAAAAAAAAAACGACTTGTGTCGAGACATAACTCTTCTTTTTTTTGTTTTTCATATTTTGAGGTTAGGAAGTCAATTTTTAAGAAATCAAATATGTTTATCGGAAAGATGAGACGAAATTCCGTCGATTTCGTCTCTTGCACAATTTTTGTACTGCATCTCTGTGGTCGAGAAAAAAAGGTAAAGTTGACATGTTTTTACGCCCTTCCGACCGCGACGTGCTGAGACAATCGACGTAAATCACCCCAATATTTTGAATAAAAATCTGTTCACTTGATGCATAAGTCTTACCATTACACGACAATTCCTAAACTTTTTTGGTTGTCCTACAAGATATTTAAATTCCATGTTTATTTTTGTACCCACTTGAGTATTGATCAAAGAAAATATGAAAGGCCTCTCTTTTTTTCTTATAATTTTAAATAACGGCTTTATTTTGTGAAATACAACAAACAGTTGTAAATGGTACATAACAATAATGTAAGACTGCCTAACATAATATCTATGTTTTTCCGGAAGTGTGTTATTGAAAATAATCAAACTCGAATCAAATTTTTAGCGAGTTTAATAATTTTATTTTTCTTTTTAATTTAATTATATTTTTTTTTGAGTTCGTAATCCATTTTTTATTCTAATTATCCTATCACACACCGGAACGGAGTGTAAGTAAAAAGATAATATAAATCTTTTTATCGTTAATCAATTTCCAAAAAAAGCTTAGTTTGGTTCAAAAAATCAAATGTTTTTGTAAATGGCAAAGTAAAATTTTGTTTCTTACTTATGATTGAAACTTTCCAAAATAATTAAATTAACTATGATAAACATTGATAAATTTTTCTTTAAAAGCATATTGAATGTCAAAAGTGTTGATATCCAGATATAATAGATCAAGCTCTATATTTTTAATTTCTTCAAGTTCAAATAGTAGAAAAGGATGTTATATTTTGTGCCATTAGACAAACCAACAAATTTTTTATAAAAACTGGAGCCATTAATAGTCACAGTTATTTGTTCACCAACTCCATGGATTGATGAATTGCAAATAAATTCTCCAAATTCTCCTTGTTCATAGAAAACTGTTTTGACTTTCATAAAAATATAAGTATCTCTAACAGTGATACTTTATCAAAATACTCTTTTAGTAATAATTGAAGTGTCAATGAAATTCTTTATAAGGGTGGATTCACCTCAACTGCCCCAGCGCCATCGCAAGCGGTCTGCTTGAGTGCTAAACAAGACATTTTGACTTCATTATTTCGGCTCCAAAACGAACATAAAAAAAAAAAGTATGTATTCTGGAGCGTCTTGACATCAGCTTTCAAATGGCATTAATTACTTTAACGATTTTTCCTCAAATAACCTAGAAAAATGCAAATCAAAATAGAAAACTTTTTTTCGGCATCATCTTCAAACTTTTAATGTTTTTCGAACGTGCATATCGAAAGATCAGGTCTTTTTACTTCGATGTTGATTGTAAGGAAATAAGTATTTTCCGTTACTTATGAATACCAAAATGAAAACACGTTTTCTATTTTAATCTGTATTTTTCTAGGTTATGCAAAAAAAAATCGTAAAAATAATTAATGCCATTCGAAAGCTGAAGCCAAGATGCTTCAGAATACGCATCGTTGCTTTTTTTTAATTTATGTTTTGGAGCCGAAACTACGCAGTCAAAATGTCGTGTTTAGCATTTGAGTGGACAGCTTCCGGTGGCGCCGGGTTAGTTCAGGCGAGTCTCACCATACATGAACTAGCAACGGTAAGACTTATAAAATATGAGCTTGTTATCCTAAGTGACTGCACTATCACCAGGAAAAAGAATATGCCCTTCATCAGGATCAATTGCGAGTATACTCCAGATGACGGAACCACACCGACTGCTGGGCTGACAGAAAACATTTAAAAAATTTAGCATTAACGAAATTTTCGAAAGTCAATCCTTCGTTTATTATATCTTATAAAGCATACATTTATAAAAAATGTTTACTTTTCTGTAATTTTTGTCAACTTGATATTTAATATAACATTACCTTGATGAAGATAGATCTGGCCTTTGAATTTTTCGTCTGTTAATAGAATGGCATAAATATTTTAGAATAGTTGTGAGACTTGAAGTAGGGCTTTATTATTTATGATTTTTAACATATTTTCAAACTTGTTTCAGACCACTTATCAAATTGGTTGATCGGCTGTTTTTAGTGGGAATGCTAAAAAATGAGGATATTGAAAAGTTACTCATCATGATACATCCAGAAACTTGGGATCCTGTATTTGATAAAGGTAAGTAACATATTTATACAACCTCATTGCTTTATTCATTTTTAACCATGTAGAAGGAAAAGATGAGCATCGTAAGGGCTTGATGCATATGAAAATGGCAGAGGGAGCTAAATTACAAATGTGCTATTTACTACATCATTTGAACGATAATCAGCTACGTCACAGGGTTGAGTCTATTGTTGCCTTCAGTCATGATTTTGTTGGTGAATTACAAGCAGACCAACTACGGCGTTACATCGAAATCAAACAATCAGATTTACCATCTGCTGTCGCAGCAAAGAAAACTCGAGAGTTCCGTTGTCCACCACGAGAACAAATGAACGCGATATTAAGTTTTAAAAATATGGAAGATGATCCTGAAAATTGTCCTTGTGGTGAAGATTTAATAATTAAAATGAATGACTTCCACAGCAATCTTATGTCTTATGTAAGTCTACACGCTCTTCAAGAAGCTGAGGATGCTGCCAGTGGAATGGAAGGAGATAAAGAACAGCAGGGCCCAATTAAAAAACTTATGAACTTCATCCATCACGTAAAAGAATTGGAAGAAGATCCGAAACCTAAACCAGAACCAGAAAAGAAAACTCCTGAAGGTAAGCATTTTATTTGCCTGACATGAAAATTGTTATAAAAACCATATCTATTATTATTCTAGAAATATTCAGAAAAGTACTTATATCCACAATCGTCAGTTGGGCAGAAGAATCACAAATCGAAACGCCAAAGCTTGTTCGCGAAATGTTTAGCCTCCTCGTACGCCAATATGATACTGTTGGGGAATTAATCAGAGCTTTGGAAAAAACATATGTTACCAATTATAAAACGAAAGACGATGTTGCTGAAATGTGGATAGGTTTGAGCCAAATTCGTGCACTTCTTCCAGTACAGATGTCTCAAGAAGAGGAAGAACTTGTACGCGAACGACTGTGGAAACTAGTTAATAATCACACATTCTTCCAACATCCAGATCTTATTCGCGTCCTTCGAATCCATGAAAATGTAATGGCCATTATGATCAATACCTTAGGTCGCAGAGCACAAGCACAATCCGACGTACAGGCACAAGCTCAAACAGCAGAAGGTGGTGAATCATCTGTGAAGGAAAAAGACACATCTCATGAAATGGTAGTGGCTTGCTGTCGATTCCTTTGCTACTTTTGTCGAACATCCAGGCAGAATCAGAAGGCCATGTTCGATCATTTTGACTTTCTTCTGGAAAATAGTAACATTTTGCTATCAAGACCATCATTACGAGGTTCCACCCCGTTAGATGTAGCATATTCTTCATTAATGGAAAACACGGAGTTAGCCCTTGCACTTCGAGAGCATTATTTAGAAAAAATAGCAATCTACTTATCTAGATGTGGACTGCAATCAAATTCTGAATTAGTAGAAAAAGGCTATCCTGATCTTGGTTGGGATCCAGTTGAAGGAGAACGCTACCTGGATTTCTTACGATTTTGTGTTTGGGTTAATGGTAAGTATACATTGGCAAAAATTTTTTAAGCTAGCTGAATTTTAAAAACATCTTATTTGTAGTTTTCTTACGCACATCAATGTATATCGATAACGAATAACCTTAATGATTAAAGTTTACTACTGAGGCAATCAAGCGCGAATAAGTTTTTTGCAGATCTTCATAAAATTTTATACACTTACATTTAAAGTTTCAAGCTTTTAAATGCCGCAAGAAGATAGTTGTATATTATCATATAAAAGATATTATTATTATTATTATTGTTTGGCATCAGGAATTCGAAAATTTATAGCTGAATGAACATTTTAACGCCATTTTTTTCTATCCTGAGCTACTTCAATCCAGTTTACACCGTCTCAAAGTTCATTTTCTTTTATTGCTGCTTTGATCTAGTCTCTCTAGCGTCACTTTGGTCTACTTAACAGTCTTTTTCCCACTAGCCTTCATACCATGACTTTATAAGCATTTATATTGTTGTTTATCCTCACAACATGACCAGCCAATCTATAAACTTTTATAACTTGACATACATCTGGTTCTTTGTAAAGCTCCTGATTTTAAGTATTGTACTAAATTCTCCAAACTCCGGTAATCTCGTCCTTCTGTGCCCCAAAATTTTTCTTTAATACTTTTTAGTCGAAAACCGCGAACTTGTGCTCTTTACTATCTGTTAATGCTCACGTTTCTCATCCATACAATACGACTGGCAGTATGATGGTTTCATACATGCGGTTCTTAAGATTTTTCGAAATAAGTCTCGATTTTGAAAGTTTATGAACGCCATAAAAACACGCATCAGCCTAGTGGAGTCCTTGCCAAATTAGTCTGTGAAATCGTTCCTGTCATTGATATTGGTACCTAGATATTTAAATTTAGAGACCCGTTCAAATATTTTCTCTGCTGCTTTTAACTCTTGGCTTTGCTTGTTTTGTCTGCCATCAATCATATATTTGGTCTTTTTCTCACTAACTTCTTTACCTACTTCCTTTTCTCTCTCAATGAGAGAGTCTGTATTTTGCATGATCATTTCCTCGTTATTGCTCATAATATATAAATCGTCTGCGTAGCTTAGTACTTGAATTTTCCCGTTTAACGTCACCCCACCTTTATTTTCCTGAACGCAGCGTATAACATCTTATACACGGAGAGAACTCTGAAGCAACAGTAGTATAGATCAGCGCATACTACGTTTGCTCGGGAGGCATACTTATTTAGTATGACAAGATGCAATGTTAGTATAATAAGAGCCTACTGTAGTATGCACTGCTCTATGCTACCGTAGCATGTGCATGCTACGGTGGCTTCAGAGTTCTTTTTGTGTAGAACTATAATAAACAATAAAGGTGACAAAGCATGTCCTTGTTTAGGGCTTTACTGAATTTTGAACGGATCAGATAGTTTACCCCGAGCACAAACCCTCCCTCTTTTTTTTGGTTGCATAGTTTGACAAATTTCATTAACCTTTTTGGTATGTCAAGGGATATAAGTATTTGATACATTTTCAATTTGATAATTGAATCATACGCCTTTTCAAAATCTTCAAATAATTAGTAAAGGTCCTGGTTGTACTTCTATTTTTTCTCGGTGATTTGTCTGACAGTGAACATTTGATCACTCGTCGAACGATCTAGCCTGGATCTGCATTGATCTTCCTTGAATGTCAAAAGATTGGTTCATCAAAGTTATTTATTCTAACATCCCACGACGCACGATAACCTACTGTTTTTGAGTTTCTGAATCCTAATCACTCACATATAAGGTCTGTCATATTCCTTCTTTTGTTGATTTGGAAAACTTCATTTTATGTACATTCAAGGCTACGTCAAGGCAAAGTAAAAAAAAAGCATAAATGACACAATAAAATTGAAAGCTACTTTGTACAGGGCTTGTGAATAAGTGTAAGTTAGTGCAAAAAAAGCTTTAAAGCATTAATAAGGATCGTTTATTGACTTCATTAAACACACAGTTTGTTTAGTGTTTTTTACATTGACGGCTAGTAAATATGTGAGCTCACCTTCCTGCCAAATTGCCAATGGCAAAAGAGTTTAAACTAGCATACACAAAATTCAGTTTATACCAACGCTATCTGTTGCAATCTAGTCACATCTTCAAATCGTGTATATACTTGTTTAAATAATACAGGTGAATAATATTTACTAAATTTATAGGTGAAAGTGTCGAAGAAAACGCAAACCTAGTGATTCGACTGCTGATACGTCGTCCAGAGTGTCTTGGACCAGCATTGAGAGGAGAAGGAGAAGGATTGTTGCATGCCATTATTAAAGCCAACAAGATGTCTGAAAAAATTACAGATAGGCGAAAGGTGAGTAATATACATCATCATCTTAATTTTGATTGATTTTATCATTTCCATTCGAGATCATTTTTGAAGATATTCGACAATGACTTATTTTGATTATTAATATTTACTTCATGCAAGTTGTTCGGAAGCAATAGAAAAGCATGTGAAGGGCCCGTACTGAAAAAAATATGCGTAATGTGAAGATTTATGAGTTGTATACTTGTAAATATATAAGTTTTTATTTCTTCAGGTGGTTGATTTTAAAAATGACATAACGTAAAGGAAACTTAATATTTTACGGTTTCTTTTTTTGAATCTAAACGGCCGAAGTAGGGAAAATAAGGTCACATTTTGAAGCTGATTAGATTGTTCTGCATAATGCACTGCGTCTTAAAAAAATCTGAAATATTATCGGGATCCTGATAACACATGGTGCTAAAACACTTGCACGAAGCGAATATTTAGTCAGGGCGTCAGAAGAGATAAAACCCATTAAAACATAGTGAGGGCGGAACCTAGCATCCCGATATTTTTTCAAAAACAAGTTTAAAATTTTTTTCAATATTTCATAAATTCGCTTTTTTTACATGTAGCTCTTGAAATTATAAAATATTCTACAATTGAAAAGCAACAATGCTTTCCCAAATGATAAAAGGGAGGGCAAAGATATCCTTTAACATTAATCGCTAACTTTTATCATTCTCTATTTTTCTAACATTGATGGTTATTCGTGAAAATAAATTTTTTAACAGATCCTTTGCTTTAGATTTTTTCAATTTTCTTTATTGTTTACTTTTGAGTCGTAAATTTTTTGCAAAGGTTGGTCAGGTTAAAATATCCTTTACCCAGTATTCGATTGGAGAAAGTAACTGTACACGATTTAAACACTTTCATGACTTGCAAAAGTAATCGAAACACATAATTCAAACATAACTGGGAAAATCACATTATTAATGTTTCACACGAGCCTAAAAGTTCATCTTACCATACTTCGTACAGTCCCTGCAGATATATAACATACCGAAATTATTATTTTGACTCGTCCGCTAAATCTGTGATTGACTAATGACTTAAATAAATCCTTTACTTTAACAGTAAAAAAATCTTCCGGATGAATGACTTCCATTGACGTCCATTTCCAGATATGACTAAATTTCAGTTAGTTTAATCCTATCTCCTAGACTTTATAGTCAAACCAGGTACACTAAGCTGTGTTACAAAGTAAAATAAATTAGTAAAACACATGCAGCTACCAAAGTAATAAGTGAATCATAATACTAATCAAATCATCACCACAAATTTGATTCAGCGAAAAAGTGAAAATATTTATTTAGACATGTAAGGTAGCTGAAGTGTACTAAAGTCTGTTTTGATGAACATTAAAGATTTTGTGGATCACAAATAATCTCATTAGCAAGATTATTTATATATCATATAGTTTTCTTACTTTTATAAGTGGAACAATGTAAAGTCCGGCATAGCATCTAATAGTAAGTATCAAACGTAAAATGATTACCACAAAAATTTCGGAGAAAAATTTTAACATACAAAAAACAGTCTAAGTACTCGGCAAATCTGTATCTTACGTATACAAACTAAATTTTGTAGATGGATTTCTAAATTAAATATAGACTTGCACATCACATACTATACCTTCTATGTTAACATTGTTGTCCAGTCTCAAAAAATTTCGAGTTATCATTTTAAATCACACTTTGTGCAGTCCAGGTATCTTATATTCCTACACTAACATTGTAACCCCTCCACTGAATCAAATTTGTAGTGATGATATGATCGGTATTATAATTCACGAATGACTTTAATGATTCCTTTTGTCTCGACTTTTTCAGCTTATTGCACTCAAAAAGTCGTCTAAATAAATTGCTTGTACCTTATGAAATTATTAACATAAAGAAGCAATACCAATGAATAGACTCTCAAATTCCAATTTGTCTTCATCATATCCTTCTAATTATTTGCTGCTTAAATCAGGGACATTGTATCAGATACAATCAACTTTTTCAGCTGTACTGCAGAGTATTTATCATATGAATACTAAAACACATAAAATCATCAAAGTAGTCGGTGAATCATAATACTGATTTTATCATGATCACAATTTTGATTCAAGAGAGAGACCAAAATATACAAGGTTATCAATATGAGCTTGAAAAGAGCTCGACTAGCTCAAGCAGACAAAGGCAGCTGCTACTTCTGTTAATCCTCACTTGTCTTATATGGCAATGCTCGAAGCGTTCGTGGTTATGACTTTATTTGACAATCATTAAATTTTGATCATCAACTATAAATAAAAAACGATATTAGTGTATAATGTTTTTAACAACATTAAATTGCCATCGAAACTAAGAATTTCCATCAGGAATAGAATATTTGCTATCTGAGAAGTAGAGTGAGAATCAATAACAAGATTTTGCATATCCTACTGCCGAGAGACGGACAAAGCAAGTAATAAAAGCGTATAAAAGTGATACTTTTAAAAGTTTATTCTTCATCACTTAAAAACTAACAGTAGTAAGAAAAAAAGTTTTAAACAAAAGTTGCTAAGTAAATGATTTCACATACGTTGAGGTTGGAGTAATAAATAACTAATACCTTGGTTAAAAATGGGCTGCGTGTGATAACAAAATTTAATTATGGTGACCTATTGCAAAATTGTTAAGTTAAAAATTTTTAAATATTCCTAGCTTGTTAATACTTATGGATCACAATATAAATCATTAAAATTGGTTTGCGATGATAAGATCATACAGCTTGATAATTTCCAGAACTTTTCGTACAGAAATAGATTTTTTCCAAATAAAAAAATTATAAGTAGGATACGCAAATTTGTCAATATTTAATTTAGAGATTTAGTTTCTATTTAAATATTATTTTTTTAGCGCCATCTCCCGGTCACGCACGAGCTCACTACCGAGCTAATTTACCGACACATAGATCATTAGCTCGTTGCTAATGTTGCTATGCAGTTACTTGTCTAGTAACTTTTGCGCTGTACGGCAGCCCGCACTACCGAAAAAGCGTTCTAAACAGGCCTAAAACGAACAATCTTGAAATGGGTCTTATTTAAAAACTAATTGTCCGACACCAATAATACTTTTGTCGACTGTAAATGTTGAAACAAGACTAAAGTATTATTGGTGTTTAAATTTTACATGGTCTATTGGGGGAGAGTCATGATGCTGGCTTCGGTAATATGCCAGCTCTCCTTGATTTTCATTTAATCCTACAGACCAGCTATGTCATTCTCGCCA
>JAPYYV010006861.1:0-14484 GCA_030522625.1 Copidosoma aretas | reverse complement strand
GAAAAAAATAATTCGGGAAACTTATTATTCGGGAACGTAGCGTTCGGGAAAGTACATTCGGGAACCTGACGTTCGGGAAAACGCTTTCGGGAAAAAAAAATTCGGGAACGTGATCATTCGGGAAAATGATCATTCGGGACGCTACATTCGGGAAAATGAATGGTAACCGACTTATAGTATTATAGTAGGGCTGTGAGGGGTAGGGGAATTGGTTTGGTGTGGAGGAAATGAATAAGAAATAGACAAATTTCACTTATTTAAAATACCGGAAAAATGAGGCTTTGAAAATTGTGAGGGGGTGACGGTGGGGGCGTGAGGGGGCATGAGAGGATTAGTCAGAATAATTTGGGTCAAAATCGCAGGTAAAGAATGCCCTTTTTCCTGATATTGTGGGGAGTATGGCGGAGAGGGGGGGTGGGGGGTAGCAGGGCCTACAGGTGCAGGGTGTTGACAGCATAATTAAAATCAATATATAATACAGGAAGACAGATGCAAGGAAAGATCGGGTTTCACTACTTTTCTTTATTTTATCGAAATAAACGTTGACACCGATGAAAAAAAATTACTGCATTGTCAGTACATTGATGCGTACGTGTGAGATAGATATTGAAAGATTATAATGACATGACTTCTTAAAATCATAAAAAAACGTCATATGTCAAGATGGAAGCAATATTGATAATAAATATAAATAACTGTTTATGAGCACTTTAAGAAGAAAAAAAACATTGCGGCGCACAAAGAGAGAGGAATTGGTCAATAATAATACATAACCTCAATATCAACTATTTTGACTGCATATTCATAAAATTTAGTTAACAATTTGCGACAAAATAGCATTTTAAAAATTATTACAGGTATGCAAACATGATTTTTTATGATTTTGCGCACACATAATCATTAAAAATTCAGAAAAATAGTGTATCTTAGACAGGGAGCAAAAGAGGCCAAAACTAAACATTATTATGCTCCCACTTGTTCTCCGTCTATGATTTATAAGACTTTAATGTTTAATGTTTGTTGTGCACTGCATACATCGCTGGCTGGTAAATATTTAAGTCTTTATCAGAGGTCGTAGATGGTAACTTCGTTGTACCGTGACAAGCTGTGCTGTTATTCATCGCAAGTCAATTAGTCGTACTAATCTTCGTCACAGAACGACAAGCTGTGTTTGATTCCAATATAAGCATGTAGGTTACTTTCGTCTTAATTTTGTTCGAAATCTGCGAGTTGCGCTGGTATACGTCACAGTGCAATTAGCTGTACTTCTCTTTATAGAAGACCGTAAGTCGAACTCGGTCTTGTTAGAGTGTTGATAAAATGTATCCCTTTTAGGATCAAAGAGGTGAATTGATTTTTAACCGTGAATTATTTCAGAATCTCTTAATACCGATTCTGATCCCCCACCTCCTTAGTGCACATTATCAAACAACGAAATTACATAAAAATTGACTATGCAATAACCATTAAGTAATGTAAACTTATCCAACCTTTCTTTGGTATGTAAACTATTAGGCACATCTGCGAAGAACAGGGATACATTTTTTATGAAAATCACTCAACTAATTGGATAAAAAATATTTGAAGAGCATTGCTGAAATAATTAAACACATAAACTCATAGAGTGTATAAACTTTAGTGAGGCACCAACATCTGGATAAATAAGTCTTATAAGAACAAGCATTTAATAGTTTTTATTATAACCTCACAAGTAATATTTGTTGATTCTTTTTATATAATAGCAACCTTTTTTGTAGTCCCTTAAACCCGTTTTTATGAACTTTTTTCTAAAATTTCTTATTATCCAATTTTAATACCACTGTTTTGACATAAATCGATTTTTCTACACTCACTAAACAGCTTTTTTTCTCAGCTTTGCAACTATGTTTTATGAATTTTGAGAAAATAAATACTATTTCGCATATTCCTATCTACAAGTGACTAATATCATCGCGACTTACTTTTTGTTTATTTTCTATATTGTTTGTATGCCTCTGTAAACATTTTAGTATATAGTTCTTTAAAGCATTGTATTGGTCAATATTTAAATCTGATAGGCAAGTAAAATTTAAAAAAAATCATAAGTTGATATTATGTCAAAAAATTGCTCAAAGTGCTTGAGAAATCAGAATTTCTACCCAAATGTAAAACAGAGCTTGGACCATGGGGTAAGGGTGTGTCAGTAAGGTTATGAATTTAACTTTTTTTAGTCTGTTATCATGAACTAGATTGGTAAAATTGCTGATAGTTATTTGGGTGTCATCATGGGTTGTGCTGTTCTGGCTTTTTTCAACAACCTTATCTATTTTGTTAATAAAAGTCATATTATATTGTTTATAAAGGTAAGGTTTAAACTTTTTTTTCAGTTTGTATTCAAAACTTTTTTCAATCAGTTTTACATGAATAGATAAAGCGTTTTAGTTTTTTTTAGTACATAGAGCATTCGGCGAAGACGACAGTCAACTTACATCCCCCCCTCCCATGACAAAGGAGTAGGAGAAGAGTGATAGGGAATGAATTTATTAGCATGAAAAAAATTTGATTCAACCTTAGTAAATCCACTATCCTATACATATATTAAGTTTGATACTTTTTCTTTTATCTTCTACGGGCCTATTTTAATCGAGTCTAATTTGTTTCTGTTTAAGTTATTTACACTTTTTATGTATACTTAATCTCCTACGTACCTTATTCTTATCGTAATAGATTTTATTCTGATTATGGACTTGTTTTAAAATTTTGACATGCTATTAATCTATTTTCTAACAATTTATCTTCGTTACTAGAAATAAGTTCAATCGGTAAAATTGATTTTTCTCTTTTTGTTAGTAAATAATTTGGCGTTAAACCTGTTTAACTGTGAATCGTGCTATTGTATTCATCTACACATTCTTCTGCTATGGTTGACCACGGACGATCTTTGTTTTCAAATATTTTACATCGTATCCTATTGACCAGCGTCTGATTGGTTCTTTCATTTAGTCCATTAGAGAAAGCGCAAACCACTGCGGTAAAAACTAAGTTTATTTTTATGGTTTTTAAATATTGTTGTAATTCTTTTGAATTAATTCCAGCGTATTGATCTGTAAATAGTGTTTGTGTTTTCCCTAATTTTTCGTTTGTTGTGCTATTTTTATAAAATCTTTAGCAATCTGCGTTTTTGATGTCAGAATAAACGCGTATCTTGTGAAATAATCAATCAGCAGGAGTAGATACCTTTTTGGACTTTTATCACCTGCAAAACCTCCTATTGTGTCTAGTGGAATCATTTCGAATGGTTCAGAGGCCGGACCCAGTTGTGATGATGGAGCCTTAAAGTTACCTATTCTAGTTTTATTTTTGATACAAGTTTCACAGGAACGACATATTATTTTTATGTATTTATGCATATTTTTAAAGTACAATTTACGAGTAATTGTTAATGTTAACTGTTCTGATCCTACGTGTCCTTCTTTATTATGTATATTTTTGACTACTTAGGTTCGAAATTCTTCAGTTAGCCAAATTTTTCTTCTATCATTCAGCACTGTATAAATTATGTTATTTTTTATTTTATATTTATTGTCTAGTTTCAATTGTTTTTGATTATTAACTATTTTGTCTAATGTCAGAAAATTTACTATTTTTATTCTTGATGTTTCATGTTCTTCTGTGTTTTCTTCTAATACTGGATTACGTGATGAATAATCTGCCTCTAAATTATTATTACCTGGGTTATATTTTATATCGAAATCAAAGTGAGACATGTAGTTTAAAATTTGTCTTAAATCTGGGTCATTACAATTTTTAATTGAAATTTTCTAATGGCTTGTGATCTGTAAAGACAGTAAATTTTTGTCCTATTAAATAATATTGCCAATATAGAAGAGCTTCTTTAATAGCAAGACACTTAATATAAATGGCTCTTTTTGCCTTTTGTGACTTCGTTAATTTACGTGAAAAGTAAAATACTGGTTTTTGCGTTTCATCTTTTTGGAGTTGTTCTAAAATCGCCTTAACTTTCTGTAGACAGGAATCAGTGTAAATGTAAATTGGGATGGTTAGATCGAAGATTGCCGAAATTGGTTCTGAACACAGATCATTTTTTATGTTTTCAAAATTGTCTTGGTGAATTTTAAACCATTGAAACTCCACGTTTTTCTCAATAAGTTATAAAATCGTTCCAATATTATGGTTGATCTAAGAAAAAACTTCATATAAAAAATTTTTTTTCCTAAAAATTGCCTGTGTTTCCTTGTTCTGGGTGTTGGAAAATTCTTTATGGCGATTACATTATCATTCAAGGGTTTCACATGATTATTTCCTATTTCGTGGCACAAGTATGTTATTTTTCTTTGTATAAACAAACATTTTGCTAGATTTCATTTAAATTCCTGTTCATGTAAAGCCTCTAATGTCGATTTAATGTGTTTTATATGGTTACTATATGTTATTGAATAAATTAAAATGTCATAGATGTAATTTACTGCAAAAGAGTCCAAATTATTTTTCCTTATGATACTGGATAAAATTCGTTGAAAAATTGCTGGTGCAGATTTTAAACCGAATGGTAAACAACACTATTGCCAATGCCTATGATGAGTTACAAACGCTGTTTTATATTTGTCCTTGTTTTGTAATGAGGAGTGACCGCACAAAAATTGATTGCGGTGGCGCTGATTGTACTTAGGCCATGATATTAATGAGAGCAAGGAAGACAGTCATTTTCCCCTACTTTTCATCCCAGATAGACTCCCAATAGTCTGTCTCCGTTACTCTCATTAAGTTAGAATGCTATCCAGGCTGAAGTACAATCAGCGCCACCTTACTCAACTTTTGTGCGGTCACTCCTCATGAAATCGACAAAAACCCCGAATTCACGTCCAACTTTGTGAAGTGTTCACAATTTCTCGTTCGTAACTTTAAGTCATCGATTCTTGGAAAAGGTTGACTTTCTGAGACCACTATTTTATTCAACTCTTTATAATTGATGCATAATCAAGATTTTTTTCCTTCTTCCTTTTTATATACTAATGTAACCGGCGTGGCATATGGGCTATATAATTCCTCTATTAATCCTACCTTTAATAACTTTTTAATTTGGCTTTCTATTTCTACTTTATCTTGATCTTGAATTTAACATTTGTATGGTTTTTTTTGCTGTGTATTCAATCTCTGTTAGTTTAATAGTTGCTTCATAATTCTTTACGGTACCAACATCAAATTTTTTTTCTGCGAAGGCTTTTTTGTGTTTGATCATTATTTCTTTCAAACTATTATTCTCGAAAATGATGGTGCTTATTATTGTGTTATTAACTTCATAATTTTCATTAACTTGTTTTTCATCTACATTATTTTTTTGCCATATTTTTAGATTTTTATTTTGACAAAGTTTGAATTATTTTATACAGTCTAAGCCTTACAATGCATCTTCTTTAAATGAATTGCTCTTTATTATAAAAAATGTGAATTGTTTTTGTATGTTAAATATCGTTACTGGTAATGTAACCACACCTGCGACTTTTGAGATTCCTGAAATCGTCTCTATATTTTTATCCCCACTTATAATTTTATTTAGATTTCGTTTTTTCCAAAAATTATAATTAATCAGAGATACATTTGCTCCCGAATCGTAAAGACCAATGGCAATTTCGTCATCTAGCAAACTTTTTAGTTTGATAAGTTGGGAGACTATTCGTTTTTTACTTTGTTTGAGCATCCAATCGCATCTTGAATTTCTATGTTGCTAGCTACTTTAATTTTGTCATTTTTATTTTATTTCTGATGAGCTATTTTCGTGCGGCACATTTTCTCTCGGTGATATCTGTTTAGGAAGTCTACACTTTCGCAGTATGAACACGGAGTATGATTATTTTAGATTTTGTGTTTATATTCATGCCTTTCACTAAAGCTATTATTACACTTGGTTCTCAACGGTTCTATTTGTCTAAGTATTGGCATGAGGTTATTTATGTTTGCTAAGCTTTTTTTATCGAACCGATACCTGACAAAATTTGGTAGCGTGATCACTATTAAGTTTATTTGAGAATTAATAGTTAGATTCGGGTCCACGTCTATGAGCATATATCTCTTTTTTAAAGCAAAATCCAAGAACGATCCCTTTAAATATTTAAATGTATGAGCATATGAAATTTCAGACCACGATTTTTGATCAAAGGTGTCTATAAATGAATTATTTCAGAATTCCCAAGCGTGAGGCAATGAATTTGTTTTAAAAAAAATTAAAAACCATACCAACGCTGGGCCTTCCAAAAATAATCTTAAAATTTCTGCATATCTGTTCTCTTCAATCTCGAACCTGTTACACTCCTTTACGAACAGTTTTAACCAAGCCTCAGCATTAAAATTCTTTCCATTAAATTTTTCTAACATATTTTTTGAGATAGAATCGATTGGTTTTTTATGGGACGAAATTTCAGTGGGATTTTGTACTGCAGCGAGGGTGTCAGTTTGAATCGCCTCAAGATAACATTCATCAAAAATAACATTACCTTCTTTATCAAGATAAACTTCCATCAGTTGACCTTCCTTTAATGTTATAACCACATTTCTAAATTTATTGCGTGTCTTAAGACCCTTCATGACTCTCTGTAACTGCGTTTTCGAAAAGCTGTGGGTGTTCTCTCTTTGCTTGTTTATCTTGAGGAAATTAAAAATTTCTGGTTATCTCACCAATGGAATCGTTTTCCCTTTTACCACAATAGTTTTGGAATCTGTAACTTCGGATGTGAAGTAGAATAATGCCTTGACGTCATCCATATTGTGTTTATTTATTAGCCTTGGAATCAGAGGCTTAGTAAATAGAAGGAATAGGTGGAGAAATAATGCAACAGTGTTGTAGCAGCAAGAAATAACTAAAATTTTAAACACACAATAACAAACAACGTTTACAATTAATGTCAGCTTTTTATGATATAAATTCTAATACCGTACCTGAATCAACACAATTGTCGGTATTTCAGTATGATTATTTACAACTCAATACGTTTAACAAGTTCACAGTGAGACGATCAACGAGTGACTGAGTCGTCGACTGTGCGCCGTGTTTCCAATGAATGTTTACTCAGTCACCGTTAACCGCGTACATACCAGTAGTAATGTACGTGTCTAGGTGACTAAGTTTGATAAGGCATCAAACTTACATATTAATAAATCTTCAAATCGAGGTATTTATCATTTAAAGATTCAAGATTTAAATATTGACCGATAAAATGCTCTAAACAACAATACACTAAAATGTTTACAAAGGCATACAAACAACATTAAAAATAAACAAAAAGTTCGTCTTGATGTTCTTGATACACTCATAGATAGAAATATGAAAAAAAGTGTTTATTTTCTCAAAAAACAAAAAAACATAATAGATGCAAAGCTGACAAAGAAGGCTCTTTTGTAATTAATTATAGGAAAATCGATTGTCAATAAAGTGGAACAAAAATTGAACAGTAAGAAATTTTACGAAAAAGTTGATAATAACGGATGTAAATCACTTAAAGAAAATGTTGATATTTTAATGATAAAAATTAACAAATATTACTTGTGATGCAATAATTAAAAACTATTAAATGCTTGTTCTAATAATACTAATTTATCTGGACGCTATTGCCTTACTAGAGTTCATTAACCCTGTAAGTCTGTGTAATTAATTATTTTAGCAATGCTATCCAACATATTTTTTATCAAATTTGTGTAGTAATTTTTGTAAAAAATTGATCCCCTGTCTTCACGGATGTGCTCAAGTTTGAATATCAAGGAAAGCTTGGATAAGTTGACCATACATAATGGTTCTTGCATCGTTAGTTTTGATGTAATTTCGTTGTTTGATAATGTTCACTGAGATGGAGTCAGAATTGGTATCAAAAGATTCGGACATAATTAACGGTTAAAAATCAATTTCCCTCTTTGTTTCTTGAAGTGATACATCTTATCATGCACAAAAATTATTTTGTATTTATTAACTAGTTTTACCGTTAAAGATTTAGCAGCGCTATGGAAACTCCCATTAGTCACATCTTGGCTGACATAGTTTGTCGTGATCTTGAGTCCCATCGATTATATATTTTAGTTTCGTTATGTCGATGACGTGTAAGTATATTTACTATGCGATGATGTACAGTCCTTATTAGTAGTTTCATTTAATATTTTAAAATAATAATAAATGTTTATTATTACAATCATTTTTTATGAAATTAAATTAATTTAAGGTAAGTAGTTTTAAGAATAAAATCATTTATTAGAATAATAATTCAATACTTAAATGAATACGACTCCAACTTCCAGTTTACCGTTGAACTGTTGATTTATAACACGATAAACTTTTTAGATATTTCTATTATGCAACTACAAAATGTTCCCTGTTTGACTAACTGGTATACAAAAATCAACCCACTCTAGAATGTCTTTGATTTTCCAAAAGATTACATTGTTGTACCGTTTAGTAGATATAATGATTACACTGTCCGACCCATGCTACCATAAAGAAAATCTAGATTTTGTTCGATATTAACTTTTGACTAATAATTACCCAGGGAAATTTTTTTCAAAATACATCAACATTAGACTAAATTAAGTTGAATATAAAAAAACTAATTAACAATGATTCCACGGTCTCACAAAATAATGTTATAACCTTGCCTTATATACAAAATATTAGTCACTGTTTCAAAAAAATATTGGGACGAAATATAATACTAACATTAAGTCGTGTACCGAATAAAATTTAAAGAAACACATTGTGATTATTCATATGTAGGCCAAACTGGCAAGACCGTTGGTGTTAGGCCTAATAAACACAGAACTATTTTTATTAAATATAAATATTGCGTCTATGATTATTGTTAAAGTTGTAAGACTAAAAAAGAAAGTTAATCAGTTTTATTTAAACTTTTCTTGGCAACTGGCTACACTTTGAATTTTTCAAAAACGAGGTCGGAAATCCTGGACATAGGAAGAAATTATTATAAATGTTTATCTTCAGAGTTAATTTATGTTAACAAGTTGATAACCGCTGATGAAAAACAATACTAAGCATTTAATTAGTTTTCTTTAAAAATATACTACTTCTTGTTAAAAATATGTTTTTCCGAACTATTTTAGCTTTCCTTCTCAGTCACATTTTGAACTATTAAAACTTTACACTATTAGATTTTACACATATGTTTGGAATGTAAGTTCATGATCTCTCCTCCGTAAAAGTTTATGCACGCTTACTTTTAGTGTCAGCACCATATTGTGGACGTACCTAAATGCTATCATCCTTTTGATCGCGTTTTATCGTTTACTTATACCAGCTATGTAGACGCACCTGAATGTTCGTCATCTCATGTTCACTACGTTTTCTTAATATAAGTCGTTCAAGACGTTGACTTGAGCATAGATTCATTGCCGATTTAGAATTATCTCAGGTTATGCTATTAAGTCACGAAATTTTCTAATTATCATTCACAGTGTAAATATTGAACCATATTTCGCTTCCAGCCCAGTCCATGCGTATAACTGATAATCCAAAATTTTTCATAATGCTAGAAAAATATATTCAAGTAGTACAATAATGTATGCAGTCTTAGCACGGCTCTACGGAAAACATTACGTTTTTACCGTAATGTGCTTCTATTTCGGCTCTTAATGTTGGTAAACAAAGTCACAGGGATCTAAAAAAACCTATCTTTGCTTCTACTGGTTGTACGACAACCTTTACTATTTCCAAATTCGCAGAAATATTTCAGCAATTCAGTAGAATTCGATGAATTACTTGCTCAAAATCGTTTTTATTGCAAAATAGCCGTTTATAATAGAAAATTTTTTTTTTTAATTTAAAAGTTTTAAAACATGCAACTATTTAAGCATGCCTTATAAAGGACGGTACTAATAAATTCTAAAAAAAATTTTCATAATAAATTGAAATTTTCGAATTTTTTCAGTTGCAAATTTAATTGTTCAAAAATTATCCAGTGGACCGTTTTTATTTCGAACATATATTTGAACAATACTAAAGCTATATTACTTTACAATCGAAATAACCAAGCTCTTTTTGTAACAAAAGTTATTTAACCGAAACAAAAATGCTATTTTTCCTGGTTTTTTGCAATTCGCGACTAAGCCATTAGTCGTAAAAAAACTTTTTTTTTTAATTTTTGAGGCAATCCACTAATCTACAACTTTTAGACGAGCAGTTTTGCTGTGTAATTGATAGTTTTTTACTTATTCAGTGAAAACTGTAAAAAATCAAATTTTCAATACTAATTTGTCAATAACGAAAAACGCAAAGCGACTTAGCTAGTACTTTTTATTTGTATTAAATGAAAGACTATTCCAGAGCAATTGCAATAATAAAATTTATTTTCCAAATCAAGACACAAAATGGTCCTTCGCATAGCTTCTCGAATGACTTTTGAGCTATTTTTTGTGTTCTCTGCGAGGATTTTTATTTGTACGTGCTCTCAAACGAAAACCGAATATTAACAATGCTATTGTACGCCACATCATTTCTTCATGAAAAAATCCATACGGTTGAGATAAAGCTTCCTCCCTGAGTATTTTATTGGCTTATGCTGAGCCACATTGTACTAAGTAGGCAGGAATCCGAAAGATTCAACATAAACTTTGGAGAATATCAGCTTAATTAACGAAGCGAAAATATTGCAGGTTTTTGAATAGTAAAATACGAGAGTTGTAATATTTCATTTGATTAGTACTAAAATAATTTTTACAGCAATTTTTTTTAAGTTTAAAAGCGTAAAAAAACTTAAGTAATAAAATTATACAGTTTATAAAAGGAAGTTAAGTGGCACGATGGAGACGCACGTCAGTTCAAGCAGCAGACGATGCGTGCGGTACCGTGTCCTTATATACGGTTCGTTTTAATATATTGATATACATTTACAGATTATACGTTTAGTTGCGCATTCCACACACAGAATCTACCGTATTTTTCACCACGTGGTCTTCCGTTAGTTCTTGTGACGAATTGAACATGCTCTGTGACACAGCGTGCATTACTTATTACAGAGTTGCAATGAATGAAATGCACGCTTCATCACACAAAATAGCGTTGTAAAATACAGCACATTACGCGCATGAGTTATGAAAAATAATATTCATGTACATCCCAACTAAAATAACAATTTTTATCAATGTTTTGAAGGAAAACAATTAAGAATAGTAAGTAGGGATTTACATTTATTATAATTGGCCAAATACATTATTTTTCGGGGATATTGAACGATAATGATTGTAGGGCCGTGGCGGGTCTCCAGCTACAATTACTCTGAAACAATTTATCTTTATGGCTATTACATTGACATTTTTTTAATTTGTGACAAGGGCTCTGTCTGAAATCATTTAACGAATATAATCAACTTAGAAAATTGAAATTTAGATAAAAAACCGGAGAAAATATTATTTTTTCTATTGTTTTCAAAAATTCAAAATTATGCTTGCATGCTATGCAGGAAATTTCACAAAACAATTACTTTCTTACTCGTAAACTACTGTTTTCATACAATAGTATCTCTTTATTATTGCATTTTTATAGACAGCTCTATTAATTTACATTGATTTAGTGATATGTATATATAGGTGTATATATATTCTAGTAGGACTTTTTCCCCCTGCGCGCTCTGCCCGCTAACCCCCCGATTTTTCATCGTAACTTTGAGATCATACAAGATAACCATTGATAGCATCCTTTAATATATGAAATTGATTAAATTAAAAAAAAATTGTTTCTTACAATAATGCCACTTACTTGTGGCCTGTCAACAAAAACACGATTCTATGAGTACTTCTATAATAGTTTTAACTTCAATTGTTTGTTGCGTCTCCGTTTATTAGATTAAAGCATATCGGCTTATTAAGTTAAAAACGTATTCACATTTTAGCTCTTCTTTAGAATCATTTTCAATTATTTGATAAGTTATTATTTTATTTAAGTTATTTATTTATAAACATTGCAATCGGATGAGCTTATTTGGTGATTTGGCTTTCTGTTATCGGTTTTCAATTTATTTAATTATATATTTTGCTTTAGTTTACGTGTCTCTCATTCTGTATCTATTTCATTAGTAGTTTTATTGACGACCACGTTTTTTATTTTCTGCCTCAGTAGAGAAAAGTTGGTTATTTTTGGACGTTGTAATAGAACATTGTATTAAAACACATGATTCCTGTTGGACAAATGTGGAGCTTACTAGCCCTAAAGTCTGATTGATTTTCTCCGTTGTCAAAAACATGTGATATCCAGAAAACCTTGTCTATTAACATCATGATCTGTACACCTATATAGTAAGTATAGTGTACATAAATATAGTGCTAATTATATTATGTATGAATAAAAAATTGTAAATATAAGTAGAACATCTTGTTCACTTGATCCTTTGCCTTATGTCAAGAATGACGATGTAGAATGAAAACACACAGTGATTGGAGCATGACATATTTATCAATTGATTAATAACATCGATATTTCGCCTTCTCGCTGAAGGCCTCTTCAGGAAAATACATCTGTAAGTATATAAGCAACAAAAATAGTAAGCAAAGTTTGTTCAGAGTTAAAAAATTTTATTGTTCTGCTTACTATTTTTGTTGCTTATATACTTACAGATGTATTTTCCTGAAGAGGCCTTTAGCGAGAAGGCGAAATATCGATATTATTAATCTATTGATAAATATAGTCATGCTCCAATCACTGTGTGTTTTCATTCTACATCGTCATTCTCGATTTAAGACAAAAGAGCAAGTGAACAAGATGTTCTACTTATGTGTATATTACCAAACTTGGTTGAAAATAAGTTTTTTACTACACTTTATAGTTACTGGATATATCTACCAAGGATTTTAAACATGTAGCTGGGAGGATCAACCCATACGTCGAGGACATGTCTGGCACGAGAGGAATTATAGATCTGTGTTACAACTCCAACATGAATTATTTTATAGATGTTGTTTCATTGGACACCGTTACACATAAGTTAAAGGTTAAACAATGACTATTTTTATTCGTTCCCTCTTTTTTTTTTATCAATTGAAAAAAATTAGTGACCCGTATGGTTTTAATTTATGTAAACAGTATATAGGTCTATCACACAAGCTTTCGAATACTAAACTTCATAACACTTTCCTTCTAAGATGTAGATCTCATTACCCCTATCCAAAACACATTAATAATTGTTCGCGTTGTGTTAATTCATTCTCTTTTAAAACTGTACGTTCGATAAAGGAACATACACGTCATACAAATCGTTTTATGAACACCCCTCAATTTTGAACACAGAAATGAAAGATTGCCCCAGATACATTCATACACTTTTTAATAGAAAAAAGGATTGCAAAGATAAATTAGTAAAATATTTCAATCAAGAATTGTTTCTTGCTTTCTGTAAATTCTTATTCTTGATGCACCATAAACCTATTTACATCTTAAAAACACAAACTAAAAAACAAATTCAATCGAATTTTAATTGCAATTACATATCGACCCATCACAAATTTTTCTTCAGCTAAGACTAACAATTTGTAGTATCTGATTGTGTGCAGTAAATGATCACAAAGAAAAAATGCTCTCTTTTATTAACTTTACAAAAGAAAATTGTAACGATAACTTTGTAAAAAATCTCACTGATGTTTCTTTACCAGACTTTGCTATTTTCACTTTTAAACTTGGGGCCAATTTTAATTTCACACCTTGTTTGAATTCGCATATTATAATAGAAATTTTAAAATCTTTAGAATGTACACTTACGTTGAATAACTTTAAATATTCTTACTTTGATAATACAATTAAAAACAATATTTATCTTACAAAAAAATTTTTAAAAACTAATACAGACCTGTTTGTTACTAGGGCAGATAAGGGTGGCGACACTGTAGTTCTCTATAAAGATGAATACATTTGTAAGGTCAATGCTACTTTGGTGAATGATATGTACTATACCAAAATAACTGACTGTGACAGTAAGCGAGTCCTTTCTCGATTGATTTGTTCTGTAAAAAAATTGGTTGGGGGATATGGAAGGAGTGGGGTGTATTCAGTGCTGTGGAAATATCTGAACCCGATATCACCACCTTAAACGGTAGTCATCTTTCCAGGGCCTATGGGCTTATTTAGGTACATAAGGAGAATTATCCGGCAAGGTTAATTGTTTCAACTATATGTTCCCCAACCTATCAATTAGATAAGTGGTTTTCGGTTTTTTTTTTGCAAAATTTTTTAGTGAATCCAAGTACACCGTTAAAATTCTTATGACGTCAGAGATAAGATAAAGAACTTAATAATTTCTGATGAGTTCTCCCTTGTCTCTTTTGATGTAGTTTCCCTTTACACTAACCTGCCTTCTCTTTAATAAAAAGCTGTATTTCGCAAAGCTCTTTTAAAGGTTAATATAAAAGTTATCTTTACATGTTCAGGTAAACTTACGGATATAGTCAGATTGGGAAAGGACAAGATTGATAAAATGCAGCAGAGTGGCATTGTCTATGTTATTTCTT
>JAPYYV010006860.1:0-13915 GCA_030522625.1 Copidosoma aretas | reverse complement strand
GGGGGGGGGTGAAAACCCGTACGTTTGTTCGGCTCCTGAAAGGGAGAGCAGGGGGTAAAAGGCGGTGCGGGAGGCAGGGGGGCGGATCCACTGTGCCTCGGTTGCGCAAGCAGAAAAGAGCCAGTCACACCCCCCCACCAGCAGACAATGCCGGGGCCTTTGTTGTAGAGTTTTAGCGGCAACAACGAAAATAACAATAGACGCCTACCGGGGACCAGCGGAGATAGCGAACGGGGTCATCCATATCCGTAAACACGCATGAAAATCAGTTTGCATAAATTTCGTCGCGCACTATAATATTACGACCGAGGCGAGCAAATGTATTTGTACTTCGGTTTCTCGGGGTTTATCTGGTAGAGAAACGCAGATCGGAGATCAAAGTCTGCCCTGGCGCGTACAGAGATTCATATATATATATATATATATATATATATATATATATATATATGTGTGTGAGCTTGAGGGCCGGGATTAAGGGTGTTTATTCGTTTTCAGGGGCGATACAAAAAATGATGAGCCTGAGAATCGTCGTCAGCACCGCGCTGGTGCTCATCGTCGTCGTCGACTGGTCCAAGGCGCTTCCAGCGGGGGACAAGGAGGCACTCATAAACGGTCTTGCGGTGAGTACCTGAATGACCCATTATAAGAGCCACAATATACCGTCGTTTAATCATTTTATCGGCCGACATATTGCGCAACACCTTTTTATCACGGAGCGGAGTTGCTTCCTTAATGAATTTCCGCCCGGTATAATCATCATTCGCCATTGTTTCGCCAAAGTTCACGGAAAAATCAAGCGCAGAGGTGATTTTCGCGTTCAAAATTGGGCAGTCCGGCCTTCGCGAGAGAATCGCGAGTCGCGCAAAGTCCAGAAACAAACCGTACGTTTCTCGCTCGCTTTTGTCAATGATGGTTTTGCCGATGAAAATCTTGAAAACCGCGTCGGAGCAAGCAGAGGCTTCAAGTTTTCGCGCGCGGCACTATCCCTCCCCCCCGAGCGGAATTTCCTCGTCAAACATTTACCCCGCGCACGCGAAACATTCAAGGCGTACGCGCCCCGCTCTCCATAACCCTTTGTCGCATCAAAATGAAAAATTACGCGCTTCGAGGCGGCTCACGAATAGAGAGGCACGCGCGATCCCTGAACGTCGCGTTCCATCAAACTTCCTCCAGCATTCGGTGCGCAGGGAGGCGCGCGTTTTTCACCGCTCAATGCCAATTGATTTCGATCCCCTCCGTGACAAATTCCACACTCGAGGGGCAGCTTCCCCGTGTCGAGAGAAACCTTCGTCCCCCGATCCTTTAAAAAGAGCATGAAAATTAATGCCCCGCGTGTCCGTGCGCATCGAGCTCGAGCTCACGGGCGTTTGATTAATAAGAGCTTTCGGGGCTGCGTGTATCACGTCAAACGAATCAGAGCCTCGATCGGTGCTTCTCCTGGAAAGGAGGACTCTAATCCCCGAGGCTATTGGAAAGCAAGCCTTCGCAAGCTCGTACGGGGAAAATTCCTCTCTCGTGCGTGTTTCGAGCTAATTTTAATATCGCAGCTTTTGCGCGACAAAAAAAAAGAGAAACAATTTTTTTACTTCGATAATTGCATGTCGCGTGCTTTGATCTGGCGGGATGGTAATACGTTCCATCAGGAAAGGGCGTCCCGTGGCATCATTCAATAACGTTCGCACACGAGCAGCCGAGCGGGTGGATGTACATTTTGTATTTACATTACGTGACGCGCGCTGCCTATTTATCTCTTAAACCCATCGGTACTTGAAATTTGTTACCCTCAAAAAAAAAAGCCGAACGCTATTGTTGTTGTTTCATGTAGGTAGATACCTCATAGAGAACATTGTATATTCATAGCCGCCTCCTGCTATTTATATTTCTTTGTATCCCGGCTGAATTTCCATACTTCAAACGGCGATAAAATATTCACAAAAATATCGTAATACCCCAATGCATTATTGATCGTTTTCTCTTGGCCAGAACAAAGTCGGCTTTTATGAATTTGAAATTAAAAGTCCCCGCCCCATGAATACATTACCCCGTTGTGCGTGTATTTACTTCGAACAGAACTCGAAGACTTTGGACGCGTTTTTAATGGCCCGGCTTTAGGTTATTCCGGGCTTGTTTGAGTTCGCCGTTCCGCGCAAGCATCCAATTTCAGAAACGCGCCACACAAAGATCTCGTCCGCAGGACTGAGACGTTTCGATTAAAAATCGACGATGATGATCATGCCATTGTTGTTTCACACGTGAGACAATATTGCATGAAACGTTGCATAAAAAAAAGCCGTGAAGTATAAATTGGCGTCAAGCGCGAGTTCCCTCCCCTCTTTGTTTAAAAGTTGAATTCCAGCCGCGGGACGGGAGGGTGGCCGGCTCGGTTCAACAATAACACGCGGACCCTAGCGCGCGCGATAAGAAACTTGGTGGGGTTTCTCTTTTTTCCATACGCGCGGGGTCTCACGTTTCGGGGAGATATAACTCGGGCACAACTCCGAGCGGAACTCGGAGAGTCGAGATGGGCGAACAAAATTAAAGTAAGGAGCAATCGATCCGCGGAATGATGTACGCGTATCGCACGGTTATCGATCGTCGTGCTTTTTTCCCCCTCTCCGAGTACCTCGGCGACGTTCGAGCGAATAAACGACTCGTCTCCCGATGATTCAACTTTCGCTCAACGCACTACTTTTTCGAGCTCCGACGCGGCAAAGTCGGCTCCGCGGACCGTCCGCGCGACAGCGGCGCGTGCACTCGTGTTAGCAGCCGGTGCGCAAAGTTTCGCCAACTCGCGCGCGTGATAAGACTGTCCCGCGCGCTCTCCTCGGGTGTCGCCCTTTCACGCACACGCTAAACTCTCCGTCGCGCGCGTGACCCGGCAACTTGTTTTTCCGGCGCGAGAAGTACAATTACACCGGAGACAGCAGCTGCGAGTCCGCGGCGAGGCGTAATCTTATCGTCCAAGAGGATCCAATACAGGAGGTGCGGCGTTTGAGATAAATATATGCGGGAGCAAAGTCGAAAGTATGGACGTGCAGGATCGGAAATTCCAAGTGTACGGTCACTACTTATAATGTACAGCAGTGCAGGGAGAAGCAGAAAAAGATCCCTCCCGTTGCGGAAAGGGGCCGTCCGAGTGTACTTAGTGTAATGGGGACCGATGGGCGGGATAATGGCTCATGATTCTTCGCCTGTATATACGTTGTATACTTAGCCGCCCTCGCGGGACGATACCGGCCGGCCGTTGCGAAATCTTCCCGATCGCCGCGTCCGAGATTGGCCGAAGGGCGGCCCGCCTGATTTTATCACACGCGCGCCTGGGGAGGACGTGAATTACGTTGCTGCTGCTGCGAGAGATGTATACTTAACTGGGCGCGAATTTTCGACCTACTGCTCTGGTGGTGTGCGTCGGGTGTTAAATCCGAGACGGATACGTTTTTTTTTTGTTTTTTTTTTTCCCCCGCCTCGCGCTGTATTTTTCCCATTTTCGTTCTCCCCCTTCGACAGTCCCGACGCCTCGTCCCGCGCACCGTCGTTTCATTTGTTTGGCGTTCGCGCGTATATTTTATGTAGTGCCCGAATCTTTCGATTCCATCAATATTTTCCGTGCCGAGCCGATGCAGTTGTTTCATTATTAGCTTCATGGTGTGTACATACAGCTAATTCATTTGATTGAAATTTTCAAACAACTCGAGTCAGTTATCGCCCCGCTGATGCGATTGCAATAATAATCGTTGCCGCAATTCACGCATCATCTTCCTGTGCTCCCGTAATTAGTAGAGAGCGAATGAAAAAACAGAAAAAGCGATGATTCCGATTTGGCGACTAAAACGACGGACGCGGTGAGCAATTATCACTGCGGCTTGCCCGTGCGCAATCGTAACGAATCGGCGCAATTAATTAATTAATAAACCAATGCATCACAAAATGAGCCCGATGTCACGCCCCATCATCGCGGAGAGTCGCGTTGACGGTTCCCTTCCAGCCGGTAAAATCGCAAAACAAATGACCCTTGACACCCTGCGGCGCACAGTTGGCTCTGCCGATCGTCCCGGAAAGACGAGACTGCCCGTTAATTCGCGCGCGACCCGAGCCGACGACGAGGGGAAGGGCGAGCCCGGGGTAATCGAGGCCGCTCCCTTTTCAGATGGCCGACGACCGCGACGAGGAGACCTCGGCCCTCGAGCGGGACCTGGTGAGCTACCTGCTCGGCAGGCGGCTGCTCCTGGTCAAGCGCCGCAACCCGCCCAACAGCATCGAGGACCTCCAGCTGAAGCGCAACTACTGGAGGCAGTGCGCCTTCAACGCCGTCTCCTGCTTCGGCAAGTAGACGCTGCTGCTGCTGCCGCCGAATGAGTGTGTTGTTGTTGTTGTTGTTGTTGTTGTCGTCGTGCAGGTGCGGATCGTTTGCTTGCCCCCCTTCCCAACGGGACCCGCGAGCTTTCGGAGTCGCGATTAATATACGTGTATATATATACGTGCCCCCCCCCCCGCTATCGTTCCAGTTTCTTCTTTTTGCTTGTTTTCCTCTTCGGCACCAGCACCCGTTTCGTTGGCTCGCGCGGCCAGTTGACGGACGCGCGCGAGTCACTGGAATTCGCCCTCGAGCTTCTCGTACACATATATATATATATGAGTCAATAATTGCGGCTGATAACACTCTTGATGTGCCTGCGCCACCCTCCCTATCGCCGCGGGCAATGAGTTTTTGTACGCACTCTTGCGAATTCTCGCGATCAGAGTCCCCGCTATTAGTCCCATGATTCTTCGGTCCGATCGGACAAACGGAAGAAGAAGGAGATAAGACACAAAGATAACGTATTGCGTGCAGATCACACTTTTAAGACTGTTTCCTGTTGATCATACGTTGAATTTAAGATACTTCAAGTACCTATCGTATTCGAGCCCCTCGGTTTGAAGCGAATTTCCTGTATACTGTATCAGAAATCATTTTTTTGAGTTCCTAACGAATAGGGCGAACGGTATAAGGATAACAAAGCTAGTCAATAATACTACAGAGGTATACATATAAAGAGTGATGAACGAAAAAAAAAATTATTATACTTTGATGTACGAGTACGAGTATATGGTACGTTGATTAAGTGTGTGCGCACGAGCTTGTATCACTCGCATCTGTCGTATAAATGTAGCAATGTGTCGTTTTCGCAGCTAAAGTTCACGGAGCAACGAATATCAATCATTTTTGGAAAAAAGCCTGATTGGCAACTAACTGCTATAACGACAGATTCTGATTGCAGCCTTTGTTTTCGAGCACCACCATATTATTATATTATATTACATAGTACACATATATAGTTATACTAGCCGTTCTTCTTTCAACTATAGTTATTTGTCATCGCGGAAGATGAGAAAATAATGACAGATGGGAGGGAGTTTGTCTTGAAAATTAAAAGGCTTCGATTTACTAGGTGTGATTTTCCTTCGGCTCAAAAATGGTCGTTAGTCCATTTCCGTTCTACAATTAGGTGTGTACGTTCAAATACTTACCAAATGTAAAAAAAAAAAACAAACATAATTTTCGCAAATAAATTTTTCCTCTCATCAACCCAACCCATGGATGTTTGTCAAATGTAAAAATAAAATTACCCGCAAAACCGTACGATCGAGCAGATTTCGTTGACAATTTATTTCAAGCAACATGCAATGATCAAACGCCTGTGAATTTGAGTACAACTTGAGCACGATTAAACTATTTTTAAGCAAATTCCTTGGAGATACGTTTCTTTCATCCCGCCATCGCCTGACTCCTCGTAATCCTGATCTTTCGCAAACAACCGTGCGAAATCGACCATTTTATCCATAGAGTTCTACGGAGTAACTCCTGGCCCGCAAGGTTCATCTCTTGTCGTCGAACAGATCGACGGAAGGAAAAAAGAAAGAATCGCAAGCGTGATTTGCCAAGGATACGCGGGAAAGCCCGAGGACGAGGCGCCCCGCGGAGCCTCGGAAAGATTATGCAACGCGAATTCGTCTCCGACGCCGCGAGACTCAATTTCGCGCGAGGAAAGTTTCCCGAAGGCGGAACAAGGCTTCTCGCATCGATCCTGCAACGAGACACGCGTTGGATCGCT
Source organism: Copidosoma aretas (assembly GCA_030522625.1). Lineage (NCBI taxonomy): Eukaryota > Metazoa > Arthropoda > Insecta > Hymenoptera > Encyrtidae > Copidosoma > Copidosoma aretas. The sequence continues at coordinate 7,823 of JAPYYV010006860.1, read as the reverse complement.
GACGCTCGGTTACGCCTCTGCGGGCGGGACAAACGTACAACGATAAGAGAGTTGGGGGGGGGGATAGGAGATGAAATTTCCTCGGGATTTTTTCGAAAAACGTCTCTTTGAATTTTGTTTCTCTGGTGTGACCAATCATAATCGCGCGATCTCGACGAACGGTTTTTGAAGTAACTTTTGAGACTCCCCCCCCTCGGATGTTGCTTCGAGAGTCAGGAGAAACACTTTGTACCGGAGCTCATTTGGAACTTTACTCGTGTCGCTGCGGACACGCCGAAGCGTGCACGGTAAGTATACACGTACACGCACGAAGGGTGAGCGCGTACTTTGAACAACAGTACACCGTACCCCGAGGTTACTCAACACCGCGCCCGCGGCTCACGAGTATCAACAAACTGCCACCGCGGATGGGCAAAAACTCTGTCGCATCGCCGTTGCCGACAACTCAGCTGATGCACGGTAATGGCTGCGGTTTTCTCTTTCTTTTTTCTCATCGCGTGGAAAGCGGCTGGTACTTTTACGGTGCCGATTTGAATCTGGTAGCTCCGCGTTGATTTGGGTGTCGGAAGGATCCAAGCGGCTCGCCCGGGCAGGATGAACACCCAAAGGATCATAATGCACGTAAGTAGACGCATTCGAAGATTTGGCCGTCGCGACAACTTACCGCAGCTTGCGCGTGTGCGCCGCAAGGATTTCGGCAGCTCGATTCTCCGATCGGCCGATTTCTGACGCGAGCGACGCAAGCCTTTACATGTACACCCTACATGTCGCTGCCTATTACGAAGGTACAGGTACAGGAGTGCCCCGTCGTGCAAACGAAGTTGAAGCTACAGCGGGCGTATCCGCGAGTGTATTACAGATGTGTATCTCGTCGAAATGACTGCCGAATGGCGGTGGAAGGGCGGGAAAAGGGGGATAAAGGAGGCAGGTATATACATACGGGATACGCCCGGCGTAAAAGTCGAGGAGGAGGACTGCTCTATTACCTCGGCCCGGTCGTCTTTTAAAAATCGCCCTCGGGGAGCGCGGGCCGAGCCCTCTGTCTTTCGTCGCCCCGAGAGGGAGAAAAAAAAAAAAGAAGGGGTCCCTTCTCCCCTTTACGAATGTAGGCAGCCGAGTGAGTATCCGCCCCCCCGCGAGTGCTTGAGCAGCGAGGGAGCCTTTTTTCTCACGAGCCGCCGACCCTCGGGTTGTCCCATGCGTATACAACTGCCCTCGTGAAGCTCGGATGATGCGCGTACGTGACGCCCTTACAGTAGCCAGACGCCCGTACGTACCTTCGAGACACCTGTACACACGTGTCCATTAACAGCACACCCCGATATGCTACTGGCACAGCCTGTACGCGCGTCTCGAGGTCGTACGCGCCCGATCGGGGATGATCGAATAATTGGGGATTCGGATCGCCCCGATAAATTTTAATCAGCTCCGGGAGTAGGTACTTATACAATGTATCTAGGAAAAGGCGATTGTTTTCGCTTCGGCCAATAGAATCCCCGTTCCTGCGAATCATGCCTGACTCGTTCGCGCTCGATTTGGCAACTGCATGTATTTTTTTTTTTTTTTTTTTTTTTTTATTCCAACGGGCAAATCGCTACTTACTCCACTCTATCATACGATACACAAGTACCTGCATCACATTCTCGGCTCGTACGTTCATGAAGAATCGTCCGATTTCACGGCGACAACGTTTGACGAAGGTAACCCCTTCTGCTTTCGTTCACCCAGCAGAGCGAGATGACCTTGTACCAATCTATCCCTGTTGTTTTTCCATCGGTAAAAATCCGTTTCTCGGAGAAGAGAAAATATGGTTTTCCGCGGATATACCTGAAAAACGCCAACCGACTGTTTTATACGCGCGTTGAAGTCAGTACAAAAACTCGCCGGAGCGCACAATAAAACGAAAGCTGCTTTCCAACCGAACGGCTAATCTCGTAATGCAGATCTCGTTTGCGGTCGCTTCAAATACGTTTCGAGCAATTTAATCATTCCGTTCGAACTTATTGCGGGGTACATTACATGTATACATACCACCTGCCAGCCGCAGCTGCAGCCCTTTTTCATTCGCTCGTACGTTCCTTTTAATTTGTTTTGCAATCGCATCAAACAATTGATGCATCAGTTCGGAGTATAGATACACCCGAGGCACTTTGTATCCGACGGCGCGTTTCGAAGCATGACGCGTACGTACACGTAAGTCTCAAGGATCAGTTGAAAATTCGTACAATAAGACAAGATGAATAACCAACGCGACTATGGAAATCAGCCGAGTTATTTCAGGCGAGCGAACAAAAACGGTCCCGCGGGATGGCAAAAGAGTGGTAGGCATGATTAGAGTTGGAAGGAAATTCTCAGAAGTCTTGGCATCTGTTTGCTCGAGCGGGCAAGGAGAGACCGGAGATTCGAGAGGAAGTAGCGCGCAGATCCAATCCAGCTTGGCCAAACAGCCGGCAAAAGATTGTCCGTCGTTGGGAATATTTTCAGGAAAATGCGTTTCTCGGGAATCACGAGCGCGGCGTGTTCAACAAGATCGATGGAATCGTTTGAAAAGTTATTTTTAACGAGAACTTATTCATCTCCTGTTTGCAGCAGACTCGTTGCTGTTCGTAAAATAATTTTCGCTCTCAATTTTCAGATTTATCTTCCACACGTGTCTTTTAGATCCTGCAAGTCGTCCTGATTGAATCAAGTGAAAAACGTTCCTAAAACTTTTTTCATTCTTCGTGCGCCTGAATTATTTTTCACGGATTGAATTCTGTCATCCAACGGGTCTATCAGTTACTGTCAAAGAAATGTCCCCTTTATTATTTTTCAAGCAAAGTCTTCAGTCTTTCTGATCGTACGTCATAATTTTTCAGGTAAGCCGGAAAATTTCATTCTCACTATAATGCTTTATCGTACAATTACTTTTTCTTATGAACCTTACGAAAGCGGATATTTTTGTTAATTTCATGTTCACCTTTATTTAATATTTAGAATTCAACTTTTTGTATATTCTTATCATGTTTAAAAAAATAAGGAATTTTGATCGTAAAAAAAATGAAGATTTTTGTAAATATATTATTTTTATTTTTATGTATACAATAAATATTGAACTCAACACAGCTTTACAAAAAAAAGTGATATTGTTTGTGCTCTCTTGTACAATTTGTACAAAAATAATGAATGCATGATTTTTCTTGTAACTTTTTCATCCAATTTTTTCGTAAAAATTTAATAGAAACAGAAAATTTATTTTTAAACTTTCCAATAAAAATGATTCCACATTTCATGCAGTAAATGCATGCGGACACGGGCAGGAGCAATAGACCCCCACTAAAGTAACCGCGTAATTCTCTGTATTTGGAACGTTACTCTTAGCGACTGTAGTATTTATCCAGGACTCCGTCACACGTCTAGCTGATTTTGGCACATTCGTGGACTCCTGAACAAACATGGAATAGCAAATTTCAACATTGAAATTGTTAAAAATTACTGCATTATGAAATGCAATAGTCAAAATGAAATTAAAAAAAAAATTATATTTATTAACAATGTTACAGATCAAAACTTACAAGTACTACTGTGGCTGGGATCTGTGAATGTCCGTGAATTACGTGTGTTGCACGAGATTGTTCTACCTCTGAAAGGACCGTCGCACCGAGTCTATGTGCGTTTCAATTAAGGAAAAAGAAGTTACGTTTATCTACGTACCGAGAGAACACTCAATATTTACATTCCTTTATTTGTTTTTACCCCAACTACGTTGTATAATTACGGCTATAGGTTGAACGAAGTTAAACTAAAAATATACATTTTTACCACTGAACTGTAGGAAGTTACGGTTGATTTTGCATGTTTTTGCGTCAACTCAGTACGGGTATTCATAAACACACGTTTGAATTATTTTTTTTAAGGGAAAATATATGTATGTGGAACTTAAAACTATTACTTTCTTTTCGTGGCTCTTGTTTTTTAAAATATTTTTTAAGTTATTTTAACTAATGCGAGATGAAGAGTAAAAGGATTTATTGTACGTGCCAGTACATACATTCCTATTCATTGAAAAAAAAAAGGATTCAGTTATAACGTGATTTCGTCAGGTTAAAAAAAAAAAAAGTTTCAATTCGATTTTCAAGTGTACTGGTATTTTTTAATTCTATCTAACATGCATTTGTTTAAAAGCGGAGAAATCGAAGGTACACGTTTAAGTTTCATCAAATCTACAAATTTATAAGATCACAGTTATCTCAATTTTTATAATATATACAAACTCTATGGTAATTATAAAACTTAGATATCTGTACAGGATGTCCACTGACCCATCGATGAAAGTGTTAACAATGTAATTATAAATGTACAAACCTAAACAAGCGCCAAGCAAGACGAATAAATAAATTACTCAAAGGATACGTCTTGAGTGTTCGTTGAATAACTTTTTTTCTCTCTCGAGTAAGGTCATTAGCTAAATAAATTCGAGTATTGTACAGTAAACAGCGTGACCTCTGAAAGAATAATGCATATTGGATAATCACCTGACAAAGTTCCAAATCAAATGGGAAAATTGTAAGAACTTGCTCTCCAACGTACCATTTTATCTTCATCGCGCTCTGATATAAGCTTTGCATCCTTTGGCAGATGCTTGGGTGGTTTTTTACCTTCGATCCAATTCAAGGGACTACCCGCCGCGGTGTACTCGATGTACTGCAATGAGCCACGGACATAGCCGTGTCAGCACCACAGCGCATATTATTACAAACAGCATTGAAAGAGCAAAAACAAAAACTTACGTTCATGCCGATGAAAGAATAAAATTTCGCCTCGCCTTCCTCAGCAGATTCATCTTTCCCGTCCATTTCATCCAGCTCATCCTTAAACGTATTCGCACGCGATCGATTGAGATACTGCTCGATCACGTCGCTGCGAGACTTCACCGGTGATTTTTTGATAAACATCTTTCTGATCCCGTTTATCTTCGACTTGCCAGCGTTGCTGGTTGATGCTTTGAAATCAACAGTAGAGCTGCTGCAGGGGTCTTCGTCACATGACACCCGAGAGTCTGGTCTGGATGTCGAGGCTTCTCCGTTTCCGGGCCACCCTCGTTTCTTGGGAGACCTCCTCGTCGGAGGCTCGTCGTCGCTGTCCGTCGGACGCTTGTCCTGTCTCGATGTTGAGGCTTCTTCATCCCTGGATCGCCCCGCTTTCTTGGGAGACCTCCTCGTCGGGAGCTCGTCGTCACACGACATCGGAGAGTCTGGTCTGGATGTCGAGGCTTCTCCATCTCTGGATCGCCCTCCTTTTTTGGGAGACCTTTTCGTTGGAAGCTCGTCGTCGCTGTCCGTCGGACGCTTGCCCTGTCTCGATGTAGAGGCGGCTTCCCCATCTCCCGATCGCCCTCTTTTTTTGGGAGACTTCCTCGTCGGGGTCTCGTCGTCGCTGTCCACCGAACGTTTGCTGGAAGTGGAGGCGGCGTCTGTGCCAAGGAGGAGCGAGTAGTCCACCGACTCCGCGCTGTTTTTGAACAGGGTTCGGAGCTCCGGCAAGTTGGTAGCCGTCTTCCAGTCCTTGTCGTCGCGGATGCGCGTGACGCGTGGGAAGCGTATGCTGATGCCGTCGGCCGTGTGGTGGCCTTGATTCGTGAATTCAGCTCCCGTTATTTCCCACACTGGCTGTTTCTGCGTAGTTTTGTTTTGTTTTATCGATCGCGCCCCAAAATTACAGAAATTCAAGAGTCAAGTCAACACTTCCACATCATGGCATTCATCGTTACAATGCTATACTAAGCTTACCTTGGGATCTTTGGCTACGAAATCGGGTACCATGGTTTTTTTCGCATTCAACCATTTGGGCAACTGGTTCGGATCTTTTCCGATTTTCACCATGTCCAACGTAGTTTGAAGTTCAGCTAAGGTAGCGTCATCGTGACCTGTGTGAACCTAAATTACAATATGTGTTTTTGAGATCAATATTTCTACATGATCATCACAAGATTTAAAGACTTGACGAAACTATTACTTCATGGCATACCTTTGTTACTGTCACCCATATATTTTTAGCAGGATCATGACAACCCATCAAAAATACCGACATCATGCCACCTGCGTGATGGATCATAAATTAAATATGTATAAGTATTTATCCAACTAGCTAGAAGAAGATATAATGTATTATTTGAAATTAAAAACGTAAAAATAAAGAGACCTTTTTTCCCGGTGCCGTACCAAGCGCCGAGCACTACGAGATCTGCGCTATCGGCCATGTTCCCTTGAAACAAATAATCCTTCTTTACCTTCAACCAATGCCTTTTACCCGGCTCGTATGTGCTCTGTCAGATGTAAAGGGAATTTAAATTGTTAGTGAAAATCCATACTATCAAGAAAACAGAATACTGGTTTTGGATCAGAACTTACATCGACATCCTTTAATACCAAGCCCTCCAACTGCTTTTTAAACACTTCGGCTATCATCTCTGCTAGTTTCCGGGAATCCTGAAAACATATGATCGTGAAATTATTGCCTTCAGGTTTTTTTTATTTTTAATGCGAATACGTACCTTTATTTCCCGAGTTTCCGACAGCATTACTCTATTTTGTATAGGCGTCATTTTTTGCTCCAACAACTTTCTTCTCTCTTTCATCGTTCTATGGAAAAATCATGGTATTTTATATGTTTAATACAAAAATAATAGTCGGATACAATATAAGTAGTGAGATGAAATATCGATTAACCGATTCATCAGCGACTCTCCATTGTAGAAGATTATATCAAAAACAAACAGACATACGTTTGCATCCTTGAACTCGCTTTGCTAAAAAAATGTATTCACCTTGATTGTCGTATTTAAAAAAAAAATGTTATTTCAATAAGTAAGTTGATAAAACTATACCTTGTGTTTACCCAATGTTCCAAAAGGGAGAGGTTTACCGTCGCGGGTGTCGACCAGGAGTATTTCCGAATCGAGTATCAGATCATCGCCGTGGGGGAAGGCTTTCGGTATGAACTCCTTTAAAAAGCTCACCTAAAACGCATCATTAAAACTTCCATCAAACTGAACTATTTCAAAAAATAATAAAAGCAATGCGTTCCTAAACTTGACATATGTTACATCAGAAACCCAACTGTCACTAATGTTTGGTTTCAAATTGACGTCGTGTAATTGAGCAACTGGATAAAATCCAGTATAAAGTAGTCAGGGTTCGGATGAGGCCAGACAGCCAGCAGTTAATTGATGCTGTCGTAAAATTTTGTATTACCTAACTGCGGGGTAATACTGTCGGTTATCGCATTTTATCACGATGTATTTCATACGCGTTTCTTTCATTGTCCCGTTACGCCGCGCACATTTATTTCACAGGAGACAGGGTAAAGGCCTGCCGAGCTGAAAACATGTATATCCCTATGCGACGGAGGATACGATGGACTGAAAAAAAGTGTGAAATAATGGATGCTATTGTGAAGATTTTGCGATCCCAGTCGACGTTTAGAGGGTATCAATTAATCACAATGTTTACGATCTTTTGATTTTCCCGAAAGTAAATCTAATGCAACACCCACGAATTCTCGGTAACCCTCTTGACTTGCAACAGCAGTACAGAATTATACTTGGAAATAAGTTTCTCGCCTCTCCTATTTTTACCAAAACCAAGCCCGCGTGCAGCGATTGGCTGGCACACTTGCACAAGGGTTGCATTTTAGGCTCTATTCGGAAATGATGCTTTGGTCAATTCAAACGTTGGTACCTACCTCCACTCCTACTTAACTAACCGGCCGTGTGTTCGCACATGTAAACATAGTAAATCAGCTGATTGTCGTTTTGGAGCATATTTTCACGAATTTTTCCGACT
>JAPYYV010006859.1:0-13916 GCA_030522625.1 Copidosoma aretas | reverse complement strand
CACTCACCATGTGTGGATACTTTTCACCATCTGCTACATTGATATCTATTAATTTAATATTCAAATACTGGTCTACTGAATGTAATGTACCACATATACTGTAAAAGATTAAAACAAATGAATTTACTATGATAATTATACTGATGCGATATATGTATTTAATCATTTTGTACCACTCGCAGTTTAAAATTATAAAAGAGAAAGGGCTGTGAATTGACTAAAAATATAAACACTGTTAATGTAAATTCGAAAAGTACCTTAAATCGTTCTTCAACTCAACAACGACATCCTTGCCAACTAGTGACTTAAAAAACGAGTAGAAAAGCTGAAAAAAAAGAAATGAAAATACTTTGGTAACAATCAAAAACCGATATAAAAATATTAATTACTTATAGGTTATGTCGTCGTGAAACTATTTCCCTTCATCAAAGGTTAATTATTATCAAGTCACTTGATTACTCACCATGATTGTATTTTAAGCAATTACACCAAAACGATGTAAAAATAATCCTCTTGTCCGACTTTTCCTCTCAATAACAAACTAAAAAGATGCCACAGTTTGACTTTACTTGTAAACACATAAAACGCCGACTTCTGTTTTCTCACTCAGAGTCAAGGTTGGCAGCAGCTGTCAGCTACTAAGTAGAGGTGCCAACCTTGAGAGAGCAAAATCCACCGGTAGACTCACTCGGCGGGAAAACATCGCGTTGTTGCGGCGTTGGGCATATTTTTGTATGGCTGTATTTTTTTGTTGTACAAAAAATGCACGCTTTTCTAAAAACCGGAAAAATTGGTGCGGGAGACACCGGGAAGAAGCCGTCTACGTCCAGGGCCAAGGATGCAGAGGCGAAAGCTAGGACAACACCCTGGGTCGAGAAATAGTAAGTCTAGTAACCTCAATTGCTGTTCCAAGGGATTATTATTTTTTTATTGCATTTGTTTTTATTCTTGAGCAATAATTTTGATTTTTTTCCGTAAAATTCTAGCACCCATAAAAACTTGTATTTATTTCTGTCTTCTCAAAATTTTTTGTAAAACATTAAATATCACAACTGATCATATCAACACCTTGGGCTTGAATAATTATGTATAATTAACAGATTAATCTATAAACTAGCTACCGTATGCACTTATTGTGTACAATTATCATCATTTTTTTTTTTTTTTAATTAACAGCAGACCTAAAACAGTGGACGATGTTGTTGAGCAAAATGAAGTCGTTGAAGTCTTGAGGCAATGCTTGCAAGGAGGAGACTTTCCCAATCTTCTGCTGTATGGACCACCTGGTACTGGTAAAACCAGTACAATATTGGCTGCTTCCAGGCAGCTCTTTGGAAGTATGTTCAAAGAAAGAATATTGGAGCTCAACGCATCGGATGAAAGAGGAATCCAAGTCATCAGAGACAAGGTCAAGTCGTTTGCTCATCTGACAGCAGGAAGCACGAGGCCAGAGTATGATTTCTTTTGTTTCTGTAACATCAAATTAATATTAAAAGATTATTTGAATTGCTAATGATGACAAGTAAAAGGTTTGAGGTTTGCTGCAGAGTCTATCTTGTATTTTCAAAAAATGGCAGGCAGCTGGTTGAGCCCGTCAGGAGTTTTATTGTAAATTTTTAAGACCCTTATTTCTCACCAGATATTCAATATTCTTTTATTTGATTGCAAAAGTTGGCAAGTGACAAAGCTTTTGAAAACTTATTGTGAAAGAAAACAAATGAAAAAAAATTACCTTGCACAAAATTTTATAAACTTTTTGTTAACGTAGATTTTTTTAATTTTTGTTTTGATTTTTTCATTTGGTTTAGTTTTCCTTATTATTATATGCAAGGTAATTTCGTTTCAATCTATAATTGCCAGCTGTTTTGAGAAAATTGATATGATTCTCACAAATCCATGACAAAAAAAACTATTCTGAAGCAAAATAATGAAAAGTATTTAAAAATCAAGTTAATTTTTATTGTAAAAATAATTGATAAAATTATTTCCAAGTGGAAAGCCTTGTCCTCCATTCAAAATCATAATTCTTGATGAAGCGGACAGCATGACAGGCGCTGCACAATCAGCTCTGAGGCGAACAATGGAAAAAGAGTCTCACACGACGCGATTCTGTCTAATTTGTAACTATGTCTCACGCATCATAGAGCCTTTGACTTCGCGTTGTACCAAATTCAGATTCAAACCTTTGGGGGAGGAAAAAATTATTGAAAGGCTCGATAGTATATGCAAACTGGAAGAATTGACAGCAGATAAAAGTGTACTCAAAAGTATCGTTGACGCCTCAGGAGGTGACTTACGAAGAGCAATAACTTGTTTGCAATCTATTACAAGGCTCAAAGGAAAGGGCATAGAAATCACAATTGAGGATACTCTTGAAGTAACTGGTGTAAGCATCAATCAATGTACTTACTGTACGCTATTGCAAATAAGTTTCAAAACCATCTTTTATTTTGCTTAGGTCGTACCAAAAAAATGGCTAAATGAATTACTAATAGTTTGCGAGACGAAAAATTATAACGAAGTTGAAGCATATGTGGATAAATTTATGCTTGAGGCATACTCAACAAGTCAAGTAAGACAGCAATTGCGATTTATCCTAAAATACATGTTGGATATCAATTAATTTTTATTACGCTACTATTAACAGGTTGTGGACCAACTGAATGAAATCGTTATTTATTCTAATACACTTTCAGACAAACAGAAAGCCTATATTGGAGAAAAACTTGCAGTAAATATAATTTTTCAGTTCAAGTGAAATTTACAAGATTCTTTAATAATTCTAAACTATTTCTAGGAATGCAGTTATAGGATGCTGGAAGGCGGAAGTGAATATGTACAGTTTATGAGCCTTTGCTGTGGCATTATGCAAGCATATGAAATACGATGAACGCAGGATACTGTTTTTTCATCATTCGACAGTCAATAACACTGATTGCTCGTTATTTCCAACTTGTATCGTCTGAAACGCGTTCAAAGAATGGAAACTTGAATGAAAAAACATACTATTTTAAAACGTCTTTGATTTAATTGCATTTTGTTTAAGTTTGTATATTTATTTTATATTAAAATTGAGCAATGTAGTAGAAAAAAAAATTTGTAATACAAAAAACTTTTTACTTGAGATATATCTGTAAATATATTTATAAAAATTTCAATAAAACAGTTAGAAAATTATTAATTAATTAATGTTTTAACTCAATATATTTCGTTTATTGTCAATTGAAACTAAATATTTACAACAAAAATTCTATTAAAGCTGAGCTGATCAACTATCATTTCATAAAATTACATTTCATGCTCAATCAATCAGAGATACTCAGTGGTTGTCAATAATTGGTACCTCAGATAAAAAAGGATAAATAATTATCTTTAAAATAATTTACACCTTAAAAATTGAATAAAAATAAAAATCATTTACAAGTCAAAGCCCTGTTTCCACACCATCTATTTCTTGAAACTCGTTCACTTGATGAATTAAAAAATAATTGAATCTCTTGCACGCTCACATTTAAATGTCTCTTCATACAAATACTTCTTTTAAAGTTCGGCAATGATTAATAACTTTGTTCATTCGTTTCTTTTTTTAGTGTACTAATTACACGCATCTATCCAGTCGGCTTAAAAATTTTTCCACAGTAAAATACTTCGACATTTACAGACTTTACAACAATTCTGTAGGTTCTTTTGTTGTTTTTTTTTTTTTTCTTTTCTCTCATCTACAACGCACGTTACATTTAACTAATTAATGCGTCCATTCAGAGGCGCCAAACACAGCCACATACATATGTAAACTTTTTTTTTTTTTTTTTTTTTAATTTTTATAAATCGACGAAGTACACTTAGTAAGGCGGTGGTTGGTGCTGGTAGGGATGTTGCGGGCCCTGATTAAGATTACGCTGCAGGTGGGCCACCAGTTGAGGGGTTGCCTGTTGGCTGGCAGTGCCCGTTTGCTGTTGGGCTTGCTGCTGTTGCATATTTTGTTGCTGTTGTTGCAATATCAACTGCCTCACGCGTTGCTGCTGTTGGCTCAACAATTGCTGTAATAATAATTACGATTCCGTGAATTTCATCCTATTAAACTATAAAACAATACGTGCGAATAAATGGTACGACTCTTACGCTTTGCATATGCTGTTGATTTGGCTGAAGACCCACATTTGGTTGACCAACGCCACCAACATTTAGGGCACCCGGTTTGCCACCAGCTTGCCGGTAAGGAGGTGCTGGCTGGTTTTGTACTCCACCGCTCATTGGACCCATCGAATTCATCGTTACGTTTGGCGCCTGCTGAAAATTGTCAACAAAATAGCATAAATAAATAAAATGCGAACCATTCTAAAATGAAAAGAAAGAGTCACAAACCTGCATGTAAGGTGGCCTTGGAGCCCCAGGCTGCATCCTCTGCTGTTGCATGTAATCCTGACTGCGCTGAACATTTAAGATCTGCTGCTGATTCTGGGCGTTTATCATCTGTTGTTGGTTTGGCGTTCCTATCATTTGCTGCTGATTCTGGAACATATTTTGCTGTTGGGCCATCATATTTGGCTGCTGCTGCTGCTGTGGCTGCTGCTGCTGCTGCTGTTGCTGCGGCTGAGCCATCATCTGCTGACCTCCGTAACCGGTGTAATTCTGATTCATGCCTGTAGAATGAAAAGTTAAATATAATTTTTCGCACTTTGGAGAACTTCAAAAGTATCGAATTCGGAACGCACCTTGCTGCATACCCGCGTACATGTTCTGCTGCTGTTGCTGTTGCTGCTGCTGCTGCTGCTGCTGCTGTGCTTGCTGCGTTTGTTGTGGTACAAAGAGTCCCTGCTGCGGACCTTGCATGCCAGGCGGCACGGGGTGCTGTTTCTGCTGTTGTTGCTGCTGCTGTTGTTGTTGTTGTTGTTGTTGTTGCTGTTGTTGTTGCTGCTGTTGCTGCATCATTTGCTGCCTTAAAAGCTGCGTGCGCTGCATGGCGGCGGGTCCGGGAAAGGCAGCCGCGACATTTGGTGGAGGCCCAGCATTGGGCATCGCGCCCTGCTGGGGCGCTTGGGGCTGAGGTGGTTGGGGCTGCTGCTGCCCAGCCATGAACTGATTCGACGGCAGCCGTAGCCTGAGCATGTTGGTGAGAGCCTGCTTGGACTGCGACTGGTTGAAACCAGCAGGTACAGGGCGATCGTAGCGCGGACCACCGACCTGGCCCGGTGCCATCTGTTGTCCGTAGGGATTATAGGGCTGACAGGCTTGCGGAGCTTGCTGCTGATTCGGATACCACTGCTGTTGCTGCTGTTGCTGCTGGGACTGCTGAGGCTGCTGCGGTTGCTGAGGCTGCGGCTGTTGTGGCTGTTGCACTTGGGGAGGCTGGTTGGGGAACATGCCAGTCTGTTGGGCCATCTGCACCTGGGGATTGTAGCCCATTTGTTGCATGGGGTTGGGGCCCTGCTGCTGGGATATTCAAGAAAAACGACACAATCAGTAAATTAACAATCGATTTCCCGCGAATCCGTACGCAAAGGAAAACACCGAAGCGTACCGGCATCTGTTGAGGAACCATGGGATTCGTGGGAGTGACAGCGCCTTTACTCCGGCGAGGTCTCTTCTTGATGGCTTTGCCCTTGCCCATACCGCTCATCCCGGCCATCATACGCCCAGGCGAGTCGACACTCATGGGCGTATCGGCCTTACCAGGCTCCAGTTCCTTTTTGTCGGGCTCGAGGTCTTCGGGAGGCAGCGGGGGCGGCTCCAGGTAGTGCGACGCAGGCCTAATCTGACTGTGCATGTGGTAACGCAGCAGTTTGTGCGCGTTCTGGTACGTCAAGGGTTTTCGCTCGAGCTTCACGGCACGGAACCAGGCCCAGGACAATGGAGCCGGGTTCTTGTGACCCTCGAGCAGTTCCCACGCAGAAACGCGTTGAGCGTTGTACACTTGCAGTCCCTGGTCAAAGGATTCATCAAATGAAATTTTTGATGGAACGATGTAATATATCCAAAGAAAAGTTTTTTGTCACTTACTTGCTTCTTATCGATACTACTGAAGCCGGTAATCTTGTTTCCCTTTGTATCCGTGAGACAGCCAATCTGCTCGCACGTTATGACTTCCATCGTCACTTTGGGCAGAGGCAGTAGCTGCCTCACAAACTGTACGCTCTGGTTATTCCTGTCGCCCAACTCTTTCTTCAACTTCTTCATGAGGTTCTGATAGTACTTTTTGTTCTCGTCCTTCTCGCTCTGCGAATCCGAGACCAGAGTGGAATGTATGAGGGTAGCGAGCATGTCGATTACAGTGGTGAAAAGTTCGGAATTGTTGTTGAGATCAATGACACCGTAGCTAACGAGCTGGACCAGCAGCATGGCCCAGTCATTCGTAACCGTGATGTTGCGTTGTATCGTGTCGAAGACGCCACCAACTAGACTAAAACGCAGCTGGAGCTTTGGATCGTCGCTGCTGATGTTCTTTTCATCCTTGCCACTTGTGCAGAACTGAGACAGTTGCGAATGCAGCGAGGTCAGCAGACCCTCTCTCTGATCGTCCTGACCCTTTAGGCATGTCAACACCAGTGACAGGAAAGGCTGGTGATTGAACATCGACGGGCTCTTCGATCTCCTACTGTCTCTACCAGCTGCCTTGGACCAGTTGCCGGACTCCAACACCTGTCCGGCTACTTTCAACACTCTTCCCTGCACAGCGCTAGGCAGTTTCGACACCAGGGGAGCTACCAACCAAATAGAGTCCGACCTTTTCTCGGGCTTGCTGGATACATTGTTCAACTGGAACACGTCGATAGCTGCCTTGGCCACGGTATCCAGCCACTGAGAGAGCTCGGTTGAGTTTAGCGGAAACTGTTTGTACTGCAGCTGCAGATCCAGCCAGGACACGCGTAAACTCCACTGTTCAAGGTTCTCGAGAATATTCGTGATGTGAGCTTTCTGGTCGAGGAATGCGTCTGGCGGCGTATCGGGATAGCAGATCATGTGAAGCAACCTTTGAGCCTGTGAAAATTTGAATTATTATTTTTTCTTTTCTTATCGTTGCGAGAAAATAAAGCGTTGAACATTGAGACTTATACCTGCTGGGGAGTGAGCATGTTATCGAGTAGCATGTCCTCTTGGCATAATTCTTCCGGATTTTGCAAACACCTCTCCAGGACCCACTTTTGACTGCAAATCTGTCCCAGGACGTGTTGAGCGAAATCCGACAGTCCTTTCACATTCTCCGTGGTCATTCCGACGCTACTGTTCGACGACGACATACCCAGATCCAAGCCAAGGTCGTCGCCTCCACCAAGAATATCACTAGTTCCTAAAAAAACGTGCCAAATCAAATATTAATACCATGGTATAAAACCAGCCAAAGTGTATTCAACGCCAACAATCCTCACCTAAAATGTGACTGATGGACAGTTCACCGGGTACGCTACCCCCAACACTACCGGGTCCACCTTTGACCGAGTGAATCTGCGCATCGGGTTTCTTGGGCGGCTGCTTGCCTGCAGTGGCATCGCCCACCACGAGGATCGCCTTCAGCACGGCTATCAGTGGTCCGACGCTGATGTTGTTATGCGCAGCGGCGAGCAGATGCCTGTCGCAGCTGAGCTTTATACTGTAAGTACGCTGATTGATGCTGTTCGGGTGGGGACTCGTGCCCACAGAGTAGAGCGAGGGCTGAGGACACTCGATCGTCTTGAAGAGACGCAAGAGCAGGTGACAGGTGAGCCGAGCGCCCGCCTCTGCGTCAGTGTCCGCATCGCCGCGGCCGTCGTCGCAGGCTTTCACGAGCGACGGGATGGCGATGTGGCGGACAAAGTCTTCCAAGGAGAAACAGTGCCTGGCTGTGGTGGTGGAAGGGCAGAGGATGAAATTTTTACCTCTAAGCTGCACTCTCCTGTCGCACAACGAAGTAACTCACCTATTAGTATGGAAACAAAGACGGCCAATGAATTATGGATCGCTAAATTGGTAACGTCGACCTGGCTCTGTACGTCGATGTAATTGGTAGAACTACTGGACGAACAGCACAGAGCACTGAGCACACCCAGCCACTCGTTGTTCAGCGAGTTACAGCAGGCCGTGAGTTCGGCGCATGTTATCGCTATGTCGTTGAGCTTGTCGTTGTCGGTCTCGCTGCACACGATAATGATGGCGTTGCACACGAAGCTGTAACGATTTGCCGGCGTCTCGTTGAGCTGCCTCGCCCATTGGGGCTCGATCTTGCCACCGCGGCGCGGACTATTCAGCACGTCCAGCATGAAATCCGAGTTGTACAAGTGATTCGAGGGCGTGAGCGTGAGGGCCGTGTAGTAGGCCGCGCGAATTTTCGGGTTCGCGTTGTTGAAGCCCTCGGAACTGTGGGGCTTGGTTTTCAAAAGCGAACAGTTGGAGTAGAGGTCGTAGAGGTGCGCCAGCACGCAGCGCTCGGCTGAACTGCAGTCGCTGGGATTCGAGACGTGCGCCACCATTTTGCAGAGCAGGCTGAAGACCACGGTCGTTTGCTCCGGGGAAACTAAAAGAAGGACGAGCGTTTGGAACATTTGGTCCTGGAGAACGAGTGCAACAAAGTATTCAAAAACTTACGCAGCAGGCAACAGTGATATCGCCTAAGGACACCGACAACGTACAGGCTAAGATTAGTCGTGTAGTTTCTCACGAGGTTGCTCTTCCTGGCGTCCAGCTGCGCCTCGACGTCCGGAAGCTCCTTGAGAATCTGTATGCAAATTTCGATGAGTCCGTAGATGTTGAGCGCGAGCTCCATGAGGTCGAAGAGGAAGGCTACGTGCTCCTGAACGGGCAGGTACGACGAGCCCGTGACGAAGGTGTTGAGCATGTCGACGACCTGAGTGGCGCACTGCCAAGTAACCACGTGCTGATCGAAGTAGCTGAGATTCTGAAACTTTTGGGTGGTGGCCTCGAAGTTGAACTCGCTGCGCGAGTGTTTCTTTACCTTGCCCCCCTCGGCGACGTCGATGCTGAACTTTTTGCCAAAGAGCTTGCACACTTCCTTGGTCATCTTCTTGACAACGTGCCTCGCCTCGTCCCTCACCCTGCCGACACCGTAGAGGAGTACATGCCGTTGATTACAATCGTGCTGGCTGCAGGTTTCGTCTTGGGGTAGGGGAAAGTGAGTCGTGTAGAGGAGGTGCCGGCTCGGACTCGAGGGTGGCTTCGAAGAGGAGTCGAGGCCGGTTTCGTGAGGCCCGTGCAGTGCATCGCTTTCCTTGGGACTGTCGGGCGCGTCCATGCTGTTTTGCTGTACGTCCTTGATATCCTGTAGGATCTTGTCGAGGTCGTCGTCGATCTTGCTGTCGTCGTAGTCGTTGGTGGAGCGCAAATGGTCGTGCGGCTCTGCTAGCTTAGTCGGTTTTAGGTCGATGCCGGGAAACAAACTGTCCTCGTCCATGGGATCTCGGTTGCTCGGTGTGCTGGCTTTGCTGGCTGCTGGACCTGATAGCAACGTAAATTTACACGTGAAACGACAAATAGTCATTGATTGCGTTATTGAGAATCACTCTAAACTCTGTCGACTTACCCTGTATGAGGTCACCCCTGGATATAAGCGTGCACATGTAGGCATCGTGCGAGAAGACATCGTGCCTGATCAGTTCTGCGAATAAATGCACGAGATTCGTGAACTGTGCCTTGGACTGGAACGAGTTGTTGTCGAGCACAGGTGCATCGGCATCAAGGAACTTCATGAGCAACGACTGGAAGATGGGCAAAGCAGTCGGACCATTTCCGTTACTACACACGCTGTCTTTGTCGTCGTTGTCGTTACTCTCGCCCAACGCTTCGCTCTGACGCTTCTCCAGCAGCTTAGCCACAGCCATTCCTCGGTGCTCGCCCCAGCGTTCGGCGCTGACCGCCCACTCGCACAAAATCTCAACGATCGGCGCATCGTGCTGCGGATTGTATTCGGTCTTTGAATTAGCACCGTCACCCGTTGAGATCGACGGATTGGCACTGCTACTGTTGCTGCTGCTGCTGCAAGGCAACGTAACTCCTGCCACTGTGCCGCTAGCATCTTTCGTCGGATTCATAAAGATTTTAGCGTAGAGCGTGTCCAGAGAATTATTGGCGTCCATCCGATCAAAACTATGCCGGTCCAGAGCATCCAGGGCTGCCAATACTCTCGTCGTCGTCATACCTGGAATATGATCGATCGAGTCGGTAAACATAAAATTAAAATAATCAAGCCTTTCGTAAGAGTTTTTTCGAAAGCTTACCAGCACTGCTCTGCTGCCACTTATCGCAAGACCACCTACTCTCAGCAGCCTGTGAGCGCAATCTGATATTTTCTTGAGCTATTTTGAGTAGGCGTTTTGTCTGGTCAGCCACTCCTGCCGGTGGGCTTGGCAGCACAGCAGGTGGGCATGGCAAGTGATCTAGTGGCGAACCATTCAGTACGGAGATCGATTTGCCTTCACCGACATTATTCCAGACCAGCGCTGTCGGACATTCCAACGTGATGACCTATGAAATCAGATTAAATAATAAGCTAGGAAATTTTAAAATTAAATTTACCATACCGAATTCGACTCACCTGAATAATAGCCGAGAGTCCATACAGTACATCCTTATGATGTGGGCAGTTCAAGTAGTCGTTGAACACAGCATTGAGTTGATTGACCACAGGCGCCATCAAGGATATACCTTCCTTATTTCCATTCATATCACCTTTTGCTGCCGCTGCCGCTGCCGCTGCCGCTGCCGCAGCAGCTGCAACAGCGGACGGACTTTGAGGACTGCAAGTGGCATCCGCATTATTACACATGTGAGCTATCTTTTTACAACAGAGATAGGCGAGCTTGCGAGCTAGCAGTTCCGACTGCACAAACTCTTCGAGATACTGTAGGGCTAGTGGCAGCAGAATTTTCAGAATTCCGTCGTCCGACGGTGCCGAGCGCATCTTATCCAACAGCTCGAGGATCCACTGGAGTAGCTCCTGCCTGTCCAACAGACCGTCCTCGAACATGTACTTGGCTAACTGCGTACAGTAGTGCCACTGTTTGAAGGCAAGCTTGTGCTCCTCGCTCATGGCTGCCGCGTGGGCGCACAGATTGTTCGAGACCGAATTCGAGTTAGGAGTGGCAGGCTGGACGTTCAGGATACCGTTTGCGGTGATACCTTGGCTGCCGGGTGTTGCAGTGCCGTTCATTGTTATCGAGCTGCTGCTCGAGGATAAGTTGGAGGGTCCGTTAGCCGTGGCACCGCTTCCACTACTACTGCTACTACTGCTGCTTGTGTTCAAGCTCGAACTGTTTGATGAGTGGCTGCTCAAATGATAGTAGTCTTGAAGCTTTGAGAGCTGGTCCTTTAGGAACTTTGTCAGCGTTCCCGTCCATTCTGCAAAAGACGAGATAAATGTACTGCTCGCCTATAAATTGCTACAGATCTCGTGTTTGTAAAATCGAAAACGAAAAAAATTGGCAATCAAATCTTCTTATTCTAATATGTATAAAATAATAAATTGAAAAAAAATGTTAATTCTAGTACTAACTGTATAATTTTACCTGTTGTAGGATCTGGTAATTGTCTTTTTTTAATTTTAGCTTCTGAAACAGCAACTGTATATGCAGAACTGAGTTTTATGAACCAGGCAGCTCTCAACATTGGCACTTGATATTCGCACAGCATAGAAAAGATTTCCTCTTTCTTATTGAAGTTGGGAGCTTTTTTAGCCAGAGACACTAGCGGCTTACAGCCTGACAGATCTTTAAACCAGGCCTCAATGCCATTTTTCGTCCTAGCAGTCACAGGCCAGAAATTATCCTTGGGATTGATCTGTTGTCTCTTCCTGCCAGAGTCAGGCATAGTGGCAAGCTCCTCCTTCTTTGCCAGTATGCCATGAAAGTAAGCTCCCACCTTGGCTGCAGTGACATTGCAATTTCTGGCAGTGCCATGCTCATCCGACAGTTGTAGGGAAGTGGTGAAACCGTGCTTAACATTATTAGGTGTCAGTTCATCCTCTTTTTGTTTAGGTTCTTGAGGATAGACGTCTGGTGGTCCTAGCCTCGGCCTTTTGAGGGGCCTCTTTTCATACAATATTCCCATCATATTGTGGGTTTAAGTGTGTATACAACATTAGATTGAACTATACCACTAGAATCACTTTCACGACCCCTTGAACCAGGGTATCAAACATGATGTCTTATCACCTGATAGCCACATTTTGTTTAAATTGCACACTATTCATTTTAAGAGAGCTAGTAGTCCACGTCATTCACACCGAAGAGTCTATTTATTAAAATTGTCAAATCTTCAACAGCAAATCTGAAAAGAAAAATTTTCTAATGTTATTTATAATGATCAATTTTGATACTTTTAATTTACATTTCTATTGATACATTTGAATAAAAATCTTCTCAATTACTCGTACTGTTATGTTGTTAAAAAATAATTTGATAAAAAATGAGACGTCCTCCAAGCACATTCATCAAAATTAATTTGAATGTAAAATCGATAGAGAATGGCTTCAGGAGGGACACGAATAAACTAATCAATAATATCTGCGCCCACAAAAACAAAAATCGTACAATTCAAAAGCAGTTTATTGTTAAAACAAAGGAGTTCGTCGTCCAATAAACGCACATTATTCTCTGGAGAAACAAAGTCCCGCAATTTGCGTCACTGGGTCTGGCAAGACGTAATGCATTCATGTACGTACCCTATACCTAAGTATGCATAAAGACGATGAGTACTCCAAACAATAACAAATAACAACGGGAAAGAACGGTCCAGTTAATTACCGAAACAAAAGAAACCCAATTGACTACTTATTAGTTTCTCACGTCGCACTGCGATAAATTTGCAAGTTGTGGGACTTATGGGCCTCCTCTATCCATGCATCTCTCGCAGAACAAAAATCGAAATAAAAAAATTAACATTCGAGAGCCGGCACCACCACCCTAAGTATATACCTCAAAAAAAGCAGCAGAGACTCAGTCATCCCCGCATCGTCTCCTCGCAGTCGTCATTCCCATCGTCCTCTTCATCTACTCCTCTAGTACTCTGGTGCAGCTGCAGCAGCAAATCAACGCGCGCGCGTCGATCTCTGGATATACTGGCTGTATTATAAATAATAGGCTCTTGCACAAGCTCCGTTACACCGCATCTGAGGGTTCTATCATTTTTCTTCTCTTTTTTTTTGTATCGATCAATTGCAGCTGCACACACGCTTTTTACATTCGATTCCCCCGATCTCTGCCCACGTCTTCTACGAGTAAAAAATAAGCCCCAGCCCAGCGGACAAGCCACACTCGGGGACAAACGCCATTCGGAATTCGGATTTCGGAGCGCTCCGTCAGTTCGTCCTTGTAGTGCCAAATACAGTAATATAACCTCGGCCGACAAGGTAGGACACGCGAGATGTGAGCTATCGGTCTTACCGAGCGAGTGGATCGACCAATCGGCTGTCGCGTTTAGCCGATCAGCTGACTATTCCGTCAGATTACGTTGGATTCGGTCCTCGCGACTCGCGATTGGCCATTAGGAAATGTTTCTCTTCTCTTTTCTCGAACATTATAGTTTCGCGTTTGATATGAAATTCTGAATGTAAAAATGTTTGATTTTGCACTAAAATTTTGTCATAAAACTATCGAGATGATGATCCTTAGTTTGAATGTTGTTTTTTAATTGATCGAGCGAAATATAAAACGAAAGTTGTAATAACGAATAAAATTGATGAGATGGATCAATAACAAATTCCATTTGCATTGAATTTTGAGGAAACCAATTACTTATACCTACTCAGTAATTTTTGATATAATCAACAAATTTGTTGATTGACCCTTGTCTTATACCTCAACCGCACAACGTGCGCCACTCGCCACTGTTGCCTACGGAAGCCCGGTAACGACATCGTGCGTGAAAGATTGAAAGTTAGCAAGTTGCAAGTTTGCATGCGTGAAAGGTGTCGAGTTGCGAGTTTGCATGCG
>JAPYYV010006858.1:0-14292 GCA_030522625.1 Copidosoma aretas | reverse complement strand
GTCAGCAGCAGCGCTGGTAAGATCCACCCCTCCGAATAGCCAGTACCGAGCCACCATATTGCAATTTTAGAGCCCGGTACCAGCTGGTTCCTGCAATGCTTTATGGAAAAAGCCACCATATGGTCTCTTCAGCGGTGGTAAACCTGTATAGTCTAGCCCACCGCGTCTTTCTTATTTTGAGACGTACAGCCTTTTAAGCGGTAGAAGCCCGGTATTATTCAGGTCACCGCATTGGCCTCACCTCCCTGAGCTCCCATATCACACACAAGTAGCAAGGCCCCGACAACTCAGACGAGAGCATCCCACCAAGTCCCGCCGCTTCTGTGTCTGTGTAGTGTGTGAATGTGAGAGGAATGTATTCACCGCCACTTACCTCTATACATGGCTAGTTGGTATGCAAATAGTGTTAAAACCCCCTTACCTGACCTAGGCTGCAAGCAGCACGGTCTACGACAAGGTGACGCGTACCGTGCAGGGGGAAAGTAGCAGTAGTGGTAGTGGTAGAAGTAGTGATAGTAGTAGCAGTGGTAGTAGTATAGTAGTTTTAGTAGGAGTAGTAGAAGTAGTAGGTATAGTAGTAGCAGTAGTAATAATAGTTGGTTTGTTATTTTTTTTTTTGGGGGGGGGGGGGGGTATGCATTTAGGCACACCGCACAAACAGAGGTAATGTGAGAATCCATGATTTTTCTTTATTAAACCTCGACTGCCCGATAAACCCCTCCCCCCACCTACGTAGCTTTGATTTACCCTGGAACTGCGTTAGCATTACTTCAGGGTGAAGCCACCAAAGAGGACATCGTATCTCACAGCATTGCCAAGCAAGCTTGGCCACCATTACTGAAGGTGCTCCACATAGGAGGTCCCAAAGAGGACTAAAAGTGGACTAAAAGTGGACAGCTAAGTAAACACTTTACGGCACTGCCAATTGCTTGCTTCCTCAGTCTAAGTGCTCTGTGATTGGATAGATTCCTCGATTTTTAAATTAACAATATCTCGGAAAGTATGCATCGAATCGAGGTACGGTCTAGAGCTTTTTAAGAGCTTTTGATGCGCTCAATCATGTAGTATAGTTTTTCAGGATCAGTTACAGAACACCCTGTATACCACATTGATTTTCAAGGATTTGTGGTGATTTGAATTATAATTTAATATTTGTCCTTTATGAACCAATCATATTACATTGAATTTTTATTAATATAAAGAATTAGATCCAAAAAATAATACCATCATTGATTTGTTTTTTATGTGTGATTTGTAATTTTGTATGGTAATTAATAAATACATTTAGATTGTATTTACTTTATTTCTATGTATACAATAAATCAAATCATCAATATAGCGTTACAAAAAGATCGGAATTATTTGGTGAGTTGATTCTAACATTTTCAGACATTCTTCTTCTACATCTGTCATAACAAGATCTGCAAATAATGGAGATATTGGAAGGCCCATCTGTGGACCTTCAACTCGTTGATAAAATTTTTTATCAAAAGAATAATATGTATTCCCGAATGAGAATTCGGTCGTTTTAAATATTTTAGTAAATGGAAGTTTACATCTTTTAGTTATAAGGAGAGAGCGCTTCTGTAGACTTTGTATTACAAGGTAACAGTACATTTGTAAATAATGAGGTAACATCTAATGAGACTAACGTATAAATGTCAGGGATATAAATGTTTTTAATTTTATTAAAAAATTCAAAGCTATTGTATCAAAGATAGCAGTTAGATAATAGTAATAAATGTGTGTAACAAAAGAATCATAAAGCTGTTATGTGGATCTTTGATTCGGGTTCTGAAACGGTTTAATTCAGTGGTAAGATACTTGGTCAAATAGCTGATATGGGTGCATGTATCAGATTTTTCCAAGTTTAATATTTTAAGCCTTGTTGTTTCATAAATTTTAGTCAACTTACTATACATACGTTTACTGTAAAAAGTTATCTTGCTTATGTGAGTACACCTACCAGATATATGCTTCGGAAGCACATCGTAAGAACGGCAACGTAACAGAAATCTTCTTCGTTACATTTCTACGACCAGTTCCCTTTTTGATTTATAAATTTAATATGCTTGTGAATATGTCTGCTGTTTATATTGAAGTCTGATGTAGTTAAGGCATTCTAAGATGGTATTGGAAGCCTTAATTACTGCCATGTTTCTAACGAACACAACTTGATAATGATGAGCATGTATTTTTATTTCGTACCCTTGGATGGTTATACTTAAATATTATCTAGAGTGGTGATACGGGTAAAAATAAGTTATCTGAATGATGCTAATTTCTTTATAACACATATTCTCGTGAATACAAGCTTTTGTCAACACACAGGTTGACATCTTCAGGTACAACTACAAAACAACAATCAGTTTAAAAAAACGTATTATCAAACATAGCATATCACAGTACAAATTTAAAATTATTTTTAAGTTTATAGTAAAATTGTACTCACATAGAGATCAAATAAGTAATAATATTTACGTAACAACAGCATAGTTGCTGGTAGTCAAATGAGTGGGCAATATCTATAGATGTTCACTGCAATGAGTATACGTGTGTATACACGCATGGACAAAAGTAGACATGACAATAAATCTATGGTAGTATAAATATGGAAAGATACGAGAGATGAGGATACGAAAGTTAATACGATCATTTAACTCAAATACGATAAAAATTAAATTACAGCACTACACACATACACATGGGGACTTTTATTAATTATTATTCTCTTTTCTTTGCATTAGTAACATACATGGTGTGTTATTTTTCTTATTCTTTTACTGTTTCTGACCACATATGTTCTCTAAACATACATTTAACATGTAATATGCTTCTGCGTGTTTTTATTAACATAATGTCGTTCATAACTCTGTTTAACTTCTTAGTCCTATAGAGTCCGGATGTGTATGTGTATAGTGCTGTAATTTTTTGTCCATCGTATTAGAGTTGAACAGATCTTTTAGTTTTCGTATCTTCAGCTTTTGTATCTTTCTCTATTTATACTACCGTATTTTTATTGTCATGCCTACTTTTGTTCATGCGTGTGTACACGCGTATTCTCAATGCAGTGTACATGTATAGATATTGCCCACTTATTTGACTACCAGCTACTATGCTGGTGTAACTTAAATGTAATTACTTATTTGATGATTATACGCAAATACAATTTTACTATACATTAAAAAAAATTTTACATTTTTACTGTGATATGCTATCGTAGATAATATGTTTTTGGAAACTGATTGTATTTTTGTACTTGTACCTGAAGAGGTGAACCTGTGGGTTGACGAAACCTTGTATTCAAGCAAATATATATTGTATACAGTAATTAAGATCATTCTGATAACTCATTTTTACCCGTATCACCACTCTAGATAATACTTAAGTACAACTATCCATGGGTACGGAATAAAAATACGTTCTCATGATTATCAAGTTGTGTTGGTTAAAAACATGGCAGTAATTAAGGCTTGCAATACCATCTTAGAATGCCTTAACTACATCAGACTTCAATATAAACAGAAGATATATACATTCGTCCATACCTACTTTTTAACAGACATTCATGTGTACATACTTACGTACGTACACACATAAATGCATGATAATGTTCATACATCTATATTTACATCAATACATTGGATTATCTATACCTAAATTTATACATACAGCCATACAGACAGATACGCAGGAAAAATGCAAACATACGTGATTGCACAGATAAATCGATGTATAGAGATACATACACACAAACATGCATACGTACTGACATGCATCCATTGATTACAATAATATTAATATGAATACATGCATAAAACATGGATACAAGCGTACATGCGCTTCTTTATACGCACGCGTGTACGTAAACACATACATAAATAAACGCACTGATACATACATAATAAATACATACAGGAGCACCAACATAAATACATGTATACATATATAGTCTGATGCATTTATACATACCCTTTTTCATGAGGAAATGCATACGAACATAAATACATATAGGGACCATCAAAAGCACATTAACGGCAGTGACCGGAGATTACAGCAATAAATCTTATATCTATGCGCGTCAGAAACACATGCCTGACAATTAATTTTTAATAAAAACGAAAAAAAAAATTTTCTCTTTGTGATGGGGCTATTCGGAAAGCATTCTTAGCAGCAAAGCTACCATAAAGTATGGCACTGACGGATATAACAACTGCATAGCAACGAGCTGGACATCGCGTCGGTGAGCAGTGAAGCAGTAGATCTCCTATTGGTTAAGAGGTGGCTATCCTACTCATAACCACGTGACTAAAGATGATCGTAAGCTACCTGGACAGTCATGATCGCAAGACGGTAAGATAAAACAAGGCTCTCCCTATCCTTGCACAGCGGTATTAGCCTTACCGTGCACATACTGATATGATTTGGAAATGGTTATGATATTTCCGTTCTATATTACATGATGGACCTTTTTATAGGCCACTCTATTGTTTTCTTTTAACCGAACATAACAATGCAACTTATTGCAATCAATAAAATTTGTTAATTGAAAACTCAAGAGTAACTTTGGAACAATTGTAGCCTTTTCACGGTAATCTTAAGACTATTTTAATGTGTCGTGACAAATTTGAATATAATTGAGACTGTCTTGCGTCAAATAAAAAATTATCATGCAGCGATATGAAAACGTAACAAAGACTCTTTTCAGACGTGATTAAAACTTTATTGCGGTATATTAAATGATATGCTTTGGTAATTTAAAATATCAAGATTATTAAATAAATTACTCATAACTGCACCGAATTTCAACACTTTCTACTAAACTAGAGTGTAATTTGAATGTCTAATAAAGCAATATAAATTGATTTCCATACAAATATTGTATAATAAGTAGGAAATCGTCTTAAATTAAAAGATCACAATGATTTAATTTTAGCGCTGCTACGTTCTTATTGCTGTGGTTCTTTTAGATGTGATAATACTGTGTGCCCAGCGAAAAATTTCGGATGTACTTTGTTCAGACGAATTCAATGAGACTTGTTGGAGTACATTGCATTGCTGCTAGA
Organism: Copidosoma aretas; assembly: GCA_030522625.1. Lineage (NCBI taxonomy): Eukaryota > Metazoa > Arthropoda > Insecta > Hymenoptera > Encyrtidae > Copidosoma > Copidosoma aretas. Next base: position 9,226 of record JAPYYV010006858.1, on the reverse strand, counting down.
CAAATACTCAACCCACTAAAGCGACACAAAAAGTAGAAAAAAAATAGGACGAAAAAATTATATTTTAACTGACCTACTAACTTTACGAATTTAAGTGACTTAAATTTTCGTTAACGGACAAACTAATTTACACAGTAACTTAATTAAATTCACTTGACGAAGAAAAGATAGAATAAGGAAAAAGTACAATAATCACTCTATTGATAAGCCACCAACAAAAACATAATATGTGGCTCAAGTAAAAAACTCCGAAGAGAAAGACCCTAAAGAAAAAGGAAGACCGATACCAATGTATGAGTGAAGATCGAGGTGTAAGAGAAAACTTACTGAACGTGTACGTGTGTGTGTGTGTGTACATGTGCGTCCGCACTCTTCCCGATCACCTCGTGGATCGCGTTAATCGTCGCATGGTTCCGCGGAACTAGATTATCGCCGTGTTTTGCTCGCAGCATCACAACCACAAAAGGGCTTTAATTATTTAGTTTTTCGTAGGTCAAGATTATAAAATATCTGTTTCTTTTAAAACTTTAATGAAAAATGTAGAGTTCTTCTAAAAGATGTCATTGCGACGTGGGGGGTTAGCATGCGGAGCGCGCAGGAAGCTAAGCTATATACATATATTTGCATGGTTCCAAATTAAGCTGATACCCCGCACCCCCTCCGCTAGATCACCACAAGTCACGTGGTAATTTGATCAATTCCTACGTGTTTTGAAAATTGGCATGTGTTTTTACGCCCCTCACACTCTACCTACAACACTTACAGAGCCCCCGTTGCAACTGCACTCTCCCGAACTACCCCTAGCGCCCCACAGTGGGGACAAACCCATTTTTTTGTGAATAAATAAAATTGCACGTGCTGTAGCGAAATACTGATTAAGATGATTTTTTTCTATTCTTCAAGGTGACTAATTACAGAATACCAGAAAATTGGTCCAGAATGAAAAAAAAAAATTAAGTGGGTCAAAACAACCCCTGAATACACCCTCTCGACTGCGGTGTAAAACAATAATTCTACTGTTAACGGTAAATCATGATTTCTTCTTAAAAATAGTGTAATTATAGGTTTTAGAAGTCGCTGAACACAAATCTAATATTAGAATTACAAATTTAAAAATGGCGGATCCAATATTGTAGCCAAAAAAAAAAAATTTTTATACAAATCTACAAAATTCCATACACGGGGATTTTTGAGATCACTCAACATGAATCCGATATTAGAATTACGAAATTAAAAATGGCGGGTTCAATGTGGCAGCCGAAAAGAAACAAATTTCCATAAAAATCTACAAAATTTCATACACGGGAGTTTTTGAGGTCGCTAAATACGAATCGTATATTATAACTATTAAGATTCCGAGGTACTTTCGCGGATTGTAAAACAAGCAAACACACTTATAATTAAAGTAAGTATTTATTAAGAGGATAAACGACAAACTACATACAACGGTACACGACACAGCCAAGCCGACCGCATGCTTCGACAGACCGACGAGAAGAGACTTGTGCCCGCGTTCGAGCGCCAAGCGTCCGCAAAGCTGTACGCTTACATCTGTCTAAAGATGACGCTGCTAGTCCATCTCTTACATCATTATAATATATATATGAGTATGTGCTGGTATAAATGTACAATATACTCAATAACTACAAAATTCAAAATGGCGGATCTAATATGGCAGCCGAAAAAAAATGTTCATAAAAATCCACAAAATTCCATACACGGTGGTTTTTAAGATCGCTAAACATGAATCCAATATTACAATTACAAAATTTTAAATGGCGGATCTAATACGGAGAGCGGATAAAAAATATATGCAAATCCACAAAATTCTATACACTGGGGTTTTTAAGGTCCAAACACGAATACGATATTAGAATCGCATAATTTAAAATGTCAACCCTAACGTGATGGCCGAAAAATAATAAAAACTTGTAATAATTTATAACTGTTTGTTAACGAGATTCTTTTGGGTTTCCAGATACGAGTTTGATCGGAATATCAATACACTAAGAATAGCGTTCTTGATAAAACGGCCAAAAATTGTGTATATCTTCGTGCAGACATTTTTTTGCATCGATATTGCAGCTCCCGAAATACAGATTTTGTTTTGAAATTACGAAATTAAAAAATGTTGGATCCATTAATTATATTTAAAAAATCTAAAAATCTCTGAAAATGTACAAATGGGTCTTTCTAATCGCAGAATTAATACTAGATAAATTTTTAAAACCCAGTAAATTTCATGGTTCTTACGTTAGAAATTCAGTAAGATCGATAATTTGTATGTTAAAAATTCAATGAGTTGCATGCTTCAGACTTTCAAAACCTATTATGTAACATGCTTTGCATTTTTTTAAGTACAGTAAGTGCACAAATCTTACGTTAGGTCTAGTGCATTATTTAGTAGACAGTAAATCACTACGCTACCAAATACTTAAAACGTTGAAATAATATTAAGTTTAGCACTCAATCTAATTTGAAATTTTTATTTAATTACTGTATAAACACTGATGTAGAACTGATTTAACACTGAATCATTGAGAATTAGATTGCTGAAATCAGTGGTTAATGACCGCATTGATTTCAAATAAGTTCAGTAATAAATTAGCGTAAAATCAGTACTAAATCAGTGTTTATTCAGGGGTGGTTCAGTATTTATTTCGATATACATTCAGAGCTTTTTCCAGTTTGGAACTAGTGTGCAGTGGTACGCTTGACTGTTTAGTTATTCGGAAGACGTCCAGGAAAATAAACATTTTCTTTTTTATTCTAATTTAACGGGAGTCTACGGAGGATGTTCATGTAATCCGTATATAATACACAAGGGACATCAATAATACATTTTTAGGCAAGAAACATCGTTGCGAGCTTTTGAAATTTTGAGGAGAGACAAAAAATCCTGCGAATATTTTTTGTAAAACAATGGCTAAAAATATATTATGTGTGTATTTTCATAGAAATCAGCTTGTAGTTTTCTGACTAATTAATTTCTGTAACTTTTACAGATAAAAGAAATATAATCTTTATATGGGTCTACATATCTACATGATTTCACATAGCCTTGGAAACTACTATTTTTGCCCTATATTAATTGGACCAATATACAGAATAAAACATGATTATAGTTTGTATTAGGGTATTTTGATACTGTATTATGTATCGATTGTTCTTCGGTACAGTATGAATAGCATCGATTCTTTTTGCGATAATTTTTGGTTTCCAAAAGTATCGATATCAACGTCACCGTTCTTTTTTTTAACAATACCACTTTTTATATAGCCCTATGGTATATTTGTAAATCCACTACTCGATCTATAAGATACAAGCCAAAAGGTCTGACTAGTGTGGGTCATGCAGTGTTAATCTCAAAATAATTTTTTTTTTTCTCTAATGCAAAATGTTTAACATTTTTTTTCAGTCCAACGTTCAAATACATTGATTGATTATCCATTAAAATAAAAATTGTATATTTCATGTAATAATAGTCGCTCCTTTATTGAATTTTAGAATTATCATATCGGATTCGTGTTAAGCGACCTTAAAAACCCCCGTGTATAGAATTTCGTAGATTTTTATGACAATTTTTGTTGGCCGCCATATTGGATCCGCCATTTTTGAATTTGTGATTCTAATATCGGATTCGTATTCAGCAACCTCGAAAACATATAGTTACTCTATTTTCAAGAACAAATCATGATTTATCCGTTAACAGTAGAATTATTATTTTACACCGAGGTCGAAGGGGCGTATTTAGGGGTTGTATTAACGCCTTTGATTTTTTTTTTACTCCGTCCAATTTTCTGGTATTCTGTAATTAGTCACCTTAAAGCTCCAAAAAGAATCATCTGAATCGGTTAACTGCAGCACGTGCAATTTTATTTATTCATATAAAAATGCGTTGTCCCCATTGTGCGCCCCTTGGCAACTTCCCCGTAACCCCCACGCACTACTTCGAACGCAACTCTTCCGTAATTCATATAGTAATTTGTTTTATTTTTACTTGCTTCGAAAATCACAATTTGTATTTACGCCCACCCATAACCAAGGTTGCCAACGTTGGCTAATTATGGCCCAATTAGCGATTTTCTGATTTGAACGACTACGTTGAGCTGTGTTAATGAGCCCAATGAGCGCCTAGAATATCAAATTTTTGCAATAAACAAGACCAGAGTGTAAATAGAAAAGCAATGTTTCCTTAAATAAAGTTTGATAACTTTAATATACATCATACTGGGGCCAAAGCTAACTTTATCTGTCACGGAATCATTCAAATTTCATTTTAAAGACATTCTAAGATGTATTTAAAAGAAGGATTAGATATTCTAGATGCGTAAAAATGGTTACGTATTCAACCAGTATCTAACATCACTATCATTGCCATCTATTAAGACTGCAGTAGAGCGAGTTTTCTCAATAATGACTCTATCAAAACTAAATTTTGTAGTTAACTACACTAAGAAATGTTAGATTCTTTATTAACAATTCGATTAAGATTGTACTGTGATCATATTTGTTGTAAAGATTGTATACCTTTAGATGTATGCTACATGTGACTGTTCATAAATAAAATACTATTAAATTAGTAAACGAAGAGATGGACATGATAGAAATTTTGGAACACATTGATTCACCATGAATCTGTATAAAAGAGGAGTGTTTTGTTGAAAATGTTCATAATTTTTTTTTAATAAAATTTTAAGACTGTTTCATGTCATTAGATATGTGAGAAATGTGAGAAAAAAAGAATTATTTTTTAATTAACGTTGTTAAGTGACGGAATAATATCATTACTCATAATACTGCTAATCTCAACATTTAAATGAAAAAAATAGGAAAAATGTTAATCATTGTAGTTAGCACATATTTTGCTTGAGTCAAGTAACATTTCAACGTTCAGGTTTTAGTGGAGTTATGTTATCTAATTTCTGAGTTGTCGCACGTTTTAATTCAGATAACCGTTTTTAAGGCTGTTTTAGAAACTTTAATTGGCAACTTCTGGCGATTTTCTACCAGTCGATGGCGATTTAGGAATAAGCTATACTGGCAACCCTACCTATAGTTCCTCCGTAGCCCCCCCCCCCTCCGCCCCGCTGGACACCGTACACAAATTAGTAAGTTTTCTCCCTGTTTTACCGTAAGAAATTTTATTACCTCATTTTCGTAACTTTCTCCTGCAATCTCCCATTCTTGTACCTTCTTGTACCCCTTGTCACCAGCCGCATTATTACCAACATAGCCACTCCTTGCAACACCACCTATACAGCACCACCACAACACAGACCACGCAGCCACAAACATTACCGCAAACGCAGACCCCCGCACAATCGCCCATGCACCTATAGGTTTGCCGTAGTTTTCTCATTTTCTTTGTTGGTACCGTAATAGAAATACAAGCATGTGTTCGTATCATTAGTTTCTCTGATAAGGTGTAAGATGATGTTGTCCGCATATTGACATAATTCTTTTTTTTGCAGTGTTTAAACCCTTTTTGCACTCATATTTTATTTACCAACTATTTCAATTATTTACATACTTTTAGAACACCTCCATAATTTATACCAATTGTATCCAGAATCTAAAAAGTTGACGTTTACGCAAAGTGATGTTAATGTTTTGTAAGTTAGAACAGCACGATGCATGTAGTTAGGATTGAGGCATCCAGCAATGTACCCTTTCTCTAGAGGTTAGGCTATATTTAGACAAATTTAAAAAAATTGTTTTGAAACTTGCTCATGTCTCATCTTTGTTTTAAAAAGTTTAACTATAATTGATGGAATGATAGTGTTTAGCACCATAGAAAATACTAATAAAACTGGTTAAGCCAAACAAAAATCTTATTGTGGAAATCGCCAGTGCTTAATAACTGTAATCAGCAACGGAAAAATCAATTAGACCACTACTTTGTTGTCTTAATTGACGAGTTTAAAAAAAAAGTTCTGCAATTTTAGTTGCTTTAATCGAATTATTTTTAACCGATGCTACACTAATAACTGGGACCTATTTTGAGTATCCGCCTCCGATTTTATGATCGTTATCATTTATTACAAATTAATAATGTATGAAGTAAGAATATATAAATTTTGATGCTCGACTCTATTTCGAGGTGAGATTGTATCTTTAATTTTTATTTTAAATCCTTGTTCAACTTACTCCAATCATATCATTATTCCAAAATACAAATAATTGAGTAAAACAAAATTTTGTTAAACAACAAGAAAGGCTTAATCTGGAAATTTTGACAGTCATCTATCATTTTTTAGTAAATATTTCGGGAATCTTATGTGTTATTCGTCATAAACGACTAAAATGACCCATTATAGCACTATTTTGGTATATTTTTATCATCCATATGGTACAATTATCAAAAATGTAGTGTTTACCTTCAATTTAGAGGTAAGAATTCTCGGCAATTTTTCTTTTTTCAGCATCAACTTGGCTTAAAAATAAAGAAAAATCTTGTTAATCTGTTTTTCTGCTCAAAAGATTATAAAAAAATATGTAATAGTATTATTTTTGAAAAAGATGAATGAAAAAAATTGTAATTAAATTCCACACCACCATGGTCGTAATGCTATCACGCTGACTTCTTTTGTGGTTATCATTATTGCTTCTTAATAGAGGAAGCTTTGTATCATTAAAAAAAAATTTTTTATAGAAATATGTTAGAATTGTTCCATATAGTGTCTAAAATAAAAAAATACCATGTTTAGAAAAACTCTGTCTGTCTGAATGTGTGTGTGTGTGTGTGTGTATGTGTGTGTGTGTGTGTGTGTGTGTGTGTGTGTGTGTATGTAATCAGTCATATCTCAGGAACCCAACGGTCGATTTAAATGATTTGGGTTTAAAATTTCTGTTTTAACCTCCTTATGGTGGCACGGAGAAAAATTTAAGTTTTATACCTTATTAAAATTTTTTAACGATTTTTATGGTCAAAAAACAGGTTTTTTACTTCGTTAAGGGTTAAAATAATTAGATTCGAATATCTAAATAGTAACATCTGATGAAACTTTCTAATTGCTTTATTTTCCATTTTGAATAATTACTATAACATATTTTGGGTAGTTTTTATTAAAGAAATAGTGAGATTTTCGTGGAAAATTACTCATATCTTGGAAACCTTTCGAGTAATTTTAATAAGATAAGGCTAAAAATATTTGTTTTCATATCCTCGTATTAATCCAAAAAAATTTATTTAAGGTTTATACCTTATTAAGGTTTTTATAATGATTTTTATGGTCCAAAAACAGGTTTTTTACTTGTTTAAGGGTGAAAAAAAATGCACTAAAATTTTAAAATAGCAACATCTGTTAAGGCTTCAAAATGGCTTTATTTTTCAATTTAAGTCATTGGGGTACCATGTTTTGTTAAGTTTTTATTACAGAAATACTTAGATTTTTGTGGAAAATCACTTATATCCTAGAAACCTTTTAAGTGATTTTGATGATTGCTCAAAATATTTCTTTTTGCATCCCTGTAATTCATTAAAAAAAATTACGTTTTATACATTATTAAGGTTGTTATAACGATTTTTTTATGTCCAATAAGCGGTTTCTTGCTACTTTTAGAGTGAAAAACTTAAAAATGCTTCAATAGTTGTATCTCCTTTAGTATTAGAACACTTTCATTTTAGACAAAAAAATGTTTGTTTATCCTGTATCGTATTTTCGTATTTAAGAAAATCTTTTTTTTTTATTGAATCAGTGATATTCACATTTGTATTATATTTGGGAACTTAGAGAAAATACGTAACTAGACGCATTGGTCGAAGAAAAACTTATAACGGTACGTTACCATCTATTTTAGCATTGCATAGTACCGTTATTAGGTTTTCTTCGTCCAAGGCGTCCAATTAAAGCTTATTTTTTCGAAAAGTTTATTTTTTCGGAATTTGTACGTTTTATTTGGACCGTAAAAAGCTGAGATGTGCATCTCAGAAACTCTCCAAATGATTAATTCTACTTATTTACTGCAGCTGCCTATAAAAAATTTGAGTTATATACCTTATTAAGGGTTTTATAACAATTTTCATTGTAAAAAAACGGTTTTTACTCTTCTAAGGGTTAAAAATCTATTTTTAAGTTGTAAATAGTACCATTGCAATAACTTACGATGAATCTTGCCTTGACAGAGTTTTTGAAGTACTAGCTTGCTGGATATTCTTTTTATTATATTAAAGAATAGCTGTATAAATAGTTATCCGTCAAAATTAGGTTGCTGGTAAGGTAGAAACTGTAGCTGATGAATTTTTATTTTTCAAACATAATATTTATACAAATTATGAGATAAATCGCGTTCGTAACTTTATTCCACAATGTAGAGCATAAAATTAGCTTCTTTTGACATTTTAAATCATTTCATTACTTTATTTGAATTTTTTTTTAGGTAAATAATAGCAGAATAATGTTGTTAAGGAAGCTTTGTGCTAATTAATTGGCAGCGGTTTTTTTATTGTTTAAGATTCACGTAATACAATTTTTCAATCCATACATATAAATATTCGACATGATGTTAATGTGAATATTAGTTTTCATTTCCTATGATTATGAAATAATAACAACCGCGAGGTGATGGCTGAATAGACATATCCGCAAATTTAAAACAGTGCCCTTTATCTAATAGTATAAGAAGTATTAAAGATGTACACTTTACTATTTTCTTGACATAAATAAATAATATATGCACAAAAATGTATATAATATTTGTATGTATGTATATCTGTTACTATGTATACATAGTTGTAATGGTAAAACTGTCCCGGTTCCCTTGCGCACCTTCGCCTCGAAATTAACGATTGAATTCGCTTAATATCCCGGTTCCCTTGCGCACCTTCGCCTCGAAATTAACGATTGAATTCGCTTAATATTTACGTGTTTCGTATGATAGTAATTATCTTCGAGTCCCACGTCAGCCCCCCCCCCCCTCTTTATTGCCCAACATGACTACCTACTTGAATTTGCTTATTTTCTCCGTGTTTTACGTAAATACATCTTTTTCAGTTTCGAAAAGCCTCCCCGCAGGTTTCTCCGCCCCTCGCTCCACCTTCTCCCCCCAACTCTTGGATTTAGCTTTTTTTACGGTTTTGTGTATGTCCTCGATCATCCATACGAATCACAGTCTACCCACAGTAACAACTATACAGCCAACCCCCCCCCCCCCCCCCCCCCCCCCCCCCCCCCCCCCCCCCCCCCCCCCCCCCCCCCCCCCCCCCCCCCCCCCCCACCCCCCC
>JAPYYV010006857.1:0-13917 GCA_030522625.1 Copidosoma aretas | reverse complement strand
AATGATCCTCTTATAATAAGTAATTAGAATTAACGGACGTCGTTCCACTTTTGGTACCATTTTTGCAATCGTTCCACTACTGGGTACTTTACCTTACTGTACTGTATTATTTTATAATTTCTTTACATAAGATACTAGATTCAGATATAAAAACAAAATTTTTTCGTATCTTGTGGATTTTAAAAAGTTGATTTCTCACTATTTTTTGTTGTTTTTCGCAAAGTACTTGAAATAATAATGTCTAACGCTGATTGAACTTTGGATAAAAATTCAGTGCATCAAGACACACATGGCATGCATTATATTTGGTTCAAAAAAGTTTGTACCGACGTCTTGGCGCTTGTCAACGCGACTAACAAGAATATTCCACAATTTTTGGCTATTTTTCGATTTTTCGCTACTATTTGAAAATTTCGAGCGTGTACGATCAAAACAAATATCGAATTCCGATTTAAAGCAACAACATGAAAAAAAAACATGCTTGATACAGGTCATAAACAAAAATTTTTCTAGTCTCAGCTCTTAGATGCGTTATTTTGTACGATTTCTCGCTATTTTGTGCTATTTTTGCGATTTATCATAAACTTTGAGGGTGTACAAGCAAAACAAACCCTAAATTTGGATTTAGCGCGTAGAAATACATACAAAAAGATAAATCTGATTCATAGTACAGATAATGATTTTTGTCTGCCTGTGTTGTTGATTTAAGTCGTTTATTTAAGCCTGTTAAGGAGGTTCCAGAGTAGTATTTAGCTAGGCGAGAAACGGGGAGTCCCCCCGGCCCACGCAGCTTGGCCCTCTTTACCGCGTACACCCTCTTGCACCTCACGAACTCAATATTTTGCTTACATTTAGCGATGCCATTGTTTAAAATGAACTATACCATGACTTAAAATTTTACTCACTAAATCTTGAAACAGTCCTTTATTCGTAGGTAGGTTTTTTTTAATATCTTTGCATTTTCTAAAAATATTTGTCCATGTAAACGACAAATCAACGTTACGTTCCATAAGAGCCTATGTTATCACACTCATCTTTATTTGTATTATTCTTTTCAAAATTACCTATATCAAATATTTAAAAAATTCAGATAAGTTCTACGTATTTAAGACTATCAAGTAAAATAAATATCATTGTGATCTCTGCATTTTATTATTACTCACGAACCTCCTTAAGAAGGCTCTTGCGGCAATTGCGTACTTGGTAGGGTGCCAATCATTAAGTTACGTTCAACTTACCAGTAATCAAGAAATACTTGACAAATTAGGCCTAAAAAAATTATAAATGTCTTTCAGACTCTTTAGTTTCTTTCAAATTTTGTCACTTGTTGTTGAGGTATGTTTCCGAAAAAAATTCTGCCTAAAAAACGAAATTTTAGTCGATAAAAGTGTGATTCAAAATTTCCGATATCAAAAATTTATAATACTACATTATGCATCCACCTTTAAACACGTATGTACAGAATTTCAGATCGAGATATTGATAAAAAATCAGCACGTGTTTTGGTTTACTCTTTTTTAAAAAATTACTGACTTAATAAAATAAGCGATATCCTTGGGGTCCTAAAGTGCTTATCTATTTACAATTTGACAAGCTTTATTGCTATGTGTCGTTTGTCACGGAAAGATTCCTCTATTTTTTTATTTTACGAAGAATGTGAGCAATTCCCTGATTATGGAGAGTAACACTGAAGGCATTATTTATTTCATGTTTCGTGTTAAAATAGATAGTTCATGGCAAATTCTCATGAAAAACGGCATACGTCATTAAAGCTTGTAAAATTCAGAACAACAGAGCACTTTAGAACTCCAAGGTTATCCTTTATTTTTTTAAATTATATATCATTTTATAAAAAAAAAGATACTAAAACACGTGCTGCAGCGTAGCATGGCACAAATTTTATTAACTAAACTTCTTCTTAAATATTTTCTTTCCATTATTTTTATCTAAAATTGTGTACAAGCATTGTTGAAAAGTAAGTGCAGAATGTAGCATCAAAAATTTGTGATTTTTGAAAATTCATAACATACTTTTATCGATTTAAGTTTTGACTTGTAGACTAAATTTTTTTTTGGAAAAAACTTATATCTTATTAATGTGGGACCACAACTGAAAGAAATCAGAGAGTCCGCGGGAAGTTTGTTCATTTTTTGGGCCTGACTGATTAAGGGTTTTGAGTACTGGTGAGTTAAACGCAAATCAATGATAGGCACACTACTAAATACGGAGATGGCGCAAGAGCCTCCTTAATTCACCACATGATTTGCTAAGACTTATCATGGATTTTGTTCTACGTAATCAAATTTAAAATGAAGATTATTAGACAAGAATCGTTTTAGATTTTAAAAGTCTAAAAAATATCATAATTTAATTTATTTCGTAAGATCATAAAAATGAATGTTGGATCAAAGTTTATAGTTGATGCATAAAGTGAGCAGGGGTAGATCCCCTTTATAATATTAAAAATCCGAATAGGCTGTATCAGTGTATTACAGTATCACAATACCATGCGTGAAATTCGTGAGTCTATTGCATAGCTCTCATATCTTGTTTTGTTACATTTCTTTAACCGTTATTTAAACAAAATTATATTATCTAAAATAAACTTACACGTAGTCTACATAATTTTCAGTTGTGTATGCATAGAACGATTTGAAATTCGAAAAAAACATTGTTTTCTATAAATAAAGTTCAAAAATTAAAATGCATGTTTTTTACTTTGATAATTGCTTTTTTAAGCTTGAAATACATAAATTGTGATTGATGAACAGAGATCATATTTTTGTTATTCATGTTTTCAGGCTAGTCAATTATTACACGATAACAAAGCTGAGTATCCAAAAAGAATCTTTTTCAAAAATCCTCAGAATCTTGCGGTTGAAGCTTTAGAAGTTTACTACAGGATTCATGCAAGTATTTTGAAATATTTGGAGCAACATGAAGGTAAACATCTAAAAAGATCACTGGCTATTATTTTTGAGAAAAGCCTTAAAAATTGCTTGCAATCACCATTTGCAAATAATGATTTAGCAGTAAGTAACCACTTTATCAACAATAAGTATTATACAATCAAAAATTATCAATAGAAAAAAATTTAATATCAGTTCTTTAAAGTCTTCCAGACATAAAAGAAACCTCAATCGCCTTGAGTCACACGTAACTAATGATGTTAAAAAGTTAAAATTCGATAATATATCGCATCTTGAACTTATGCAAGATGTTGTTGCCCTAACTGACGAACTTATAACAAAAGTTTGTACGAAAGTGTCTTCAGAGAAATCAGATTATGAAATTCTATGGAAAGACTATAAAGGTCCATCAAAATATGGTGAATATACAACATATGAACCTCAAGAGAAAAAAAGAAAGTTACGAGATTCTGGTGAATATTCAGGAGCCCTGCAAGATCATTTAAAAACGGACATGGAAAAATTTTTATCTGAAAAGTGCAATTACGGAATAGCACCAATAGCATTATTAGATAAGGAGCCTCACATGGTAAAGTAACAGTTTGAAAAAATATTTTTTACTTACTCCTCATACTACAAAATATCTTCGGTTTTTTCATTACAACCATGCATTATTATTACCACTTCCATATTTATAGTAGTAATTATTATTATTATTATTATAATTAGTATGATAATAATTGTAACTGCGACTACTACTTAATACATTATTTATGCTTACAAAGCAATGGACTCAGTTATGACTTGCAATAAACACTTTTGATAGCTCATTTCTATTTTCCAAATCGAATGAAAAATATTGTCGAAAGGTCCATCTACTCGCATACATTTACGTTTGTCTGTAGATAGGTACATCAAGCTGTGACAGTACGTTTATTTTGTGTAATTAAAGATCAAATAAATGTTTCCTTTTTTGATTTGCATACTTATTTTTTGCGTGTAAATGCAATAGGTGAATAAAATAGTTGATCTTGCGTAAAATTATCAGGAGAATCAATTGATTGTACCACAGTAAACCATACATATTAGCATGTATGAAACGAAAATTTATAAAGAGCTCCGTGGGTTTCCCCTTGTCTCAGGACCTCGTTCTACCCATGACAATTTCTTGATAAAATAAGGAAAAATTCTATTACACTTTAATATTGAATAACATGTTTTTGTTTATAAATAGTCAATGTTTACGTGACATATGTACAAATGATTGCAGACTAAAAGTCAGAGATAGTTCAAACAGTATACAAATTTAATGGTGACAAAGAAAAGGTATTGTATTTAATATCCTGCATTTTTTATAAACAATTGGTTCATAATCCATCAGCCATTAGGTTCAATTATTTTTATTATGACACGCAAGTGAACGTATGCTCATAAAAAATTAGTTTTAGTGGGAGCGCCAAAGCAGACAAAAAGCAAAAATGGTGGTATTTTTAAACACGGCAAATTTGGGCTCGGAATTTGGGAAAAAATATAGAGAACAATATACTGAAGAGTCTGCATCTACATTGAGCAAGTTACGCGTAATAGTTTATAATTGCAAAATATCTATAAAACTGTTTTTTTTGTTCTTGATATGTATCTTGAAAAACGTTACCGTTAGAGACAAATGTTTTGCGTGAAAGTTATTTAGGCGATGATTCTACATTGAAATCAGGAATTAAAAAAAAAATTTAATAATTTTTGTATTGTTGAAGCGAACAAGCAAAACAAAAAAGGCAAAAGTATTAAGACAATAATAAATAATTCTTGAGGCTGATTCTATAAAAATCTAAAATGTTATATTATAGTCTTTACAATGCTTAAAAATGTGCGCCATTTCCGAACGTGAAATTTTGAAATAGAGTCCTATTGCAAAATTGTTGATTAAAGACTCCAATTCCTTGGAAAATTGGCGGTACACATCGGATCGTTACAAAACCATCTGAATTTAGTAGTTACCAACAATTTCTTTCATTACTCAAACGTTTTAATTTTTTTCTAAATAAACAAAAAAGTAATTTAAAAAAATCTGCCGCTACAGATTTTATATTCCGTTGATTGTCCAGCTAGAGTTTTTAATAAAAGGCATTAGATTGCGCTGATATTTTCATGAATTTAAAATAAAAGGTTAATATACGACCAATTAATGTCGAGATACAATGCTTTCACTTTTTTACTCGTTGTGGTTGCCCTAATTACCTTTTTTACTTCGGACCCGATAAGTTATCTTTCTAAATATTAACCTTACAGTGGAAAAATGTTTTCATGTCAATTTAATCAACCTTTCCGTCATCTATGGTTGATGTTGATGAAAATATGCGTACTGAACACCGTTATGAGGGGCAATTTAATTTTTTTTTGTTATTAAAAATAGTTTTTTATACCCCCCAGCTGCTCTTCACATTTTTTTTGTGCCCCTCTCCCTATCGTGCCTCCACAACACCTCAACAGACCCATCACAACTAACAATGCTCTCACTTTTTTACTCGTAGTGGTTGCCCTAATTACCTTTTTTACTTCTGACCCGATAAGTCGTTTTTCTAAATATTAACTTTACAGTGGAAAAATGTTTTTATGTCAATTTAATCAACCTTTCCGCCATCTATGGTTGATGTTGATGAAAATATGCGTACCGAACACCGTCGTCGCGTGTCTGCTGCCAGCAGCGAGCCGAGGTGCCAAAGGCCCCCAAAGTGGCTCGAGGAGTGGCAGATGACCGTCGCGTCAGCGCAGCTGCTAAAGATTATTAGTTGCATAATGGATTACTTCTAATTAAAATACCTAGAAATTTCCATTCATATGTATTTCTAAGTCATTTTCCCTCAGTTATAAGATTGTGCTATTTATTTTGACGTATCTCGACTTCTTAACGTATCAAGCCGTATTTCGAAAATAACAACAAGACAAGCTTTCCACAACACTGTTTTTATTAATGAACATTACCCGTGGCTAAAATTTACTACTTATTGAGTGTTTATTACAGACATAACTTTCTAGTACTGTATAACCGATGTACAGTGACTTCAGCCATCCGTTTTTTCCCTTATATCGTTGCTTATTAGTAATGAAAGGCCCACAGTAGCAGCGTAACTTTTTGAATAAGCATATTATGAATGGTGCAGTTATACCGTGGGTAACATTAATATTATGTTCCTTGTTATTCACAGTTAAATAACTATATTACCTATGTACGGTACGTATAAACAGCCATTGTCTATTTAATTCTGGTTTTCATTCCATAAATAAATGTTTTTCAAATTAAAGAAGTACATTGAGCATTCAAAGTTGACAGGGCCAATACTTTTATTACTACCAAGAGTAATGTATACAGAAATACGTTGCCACTGCGTTCCCGTCATTATACATGATCAATGATATGAGGGAAAAAACAGGCTATATGTATATGATGAAGTCACTGTACATTGGTTATGCAGTCTTATAAAGTTGTTTTTGTTATACATACGCTCAAAAAGTAGTAGATTTTGACTACGATCGATGCTCATATATTAGAGGAAGAATTTTAGGAAGCCTGTCTTGCTATCATTTCCGAAATATGTCTTAACACGGTATGTAGGAGTCACAAAAAGTAGAACCACCGTAAAGCTGAGAAAAAATAACATAGGAATAGATGTAAGCGCACATTTTTAAGTGATGTAGTTTGTAAGTTATGAATTATGCAGCTTGTAATCTTCGGCGGCAGCGCCCGTACCGATGGACAGAGTGCCACTACTCAGGCTCCTTCGGAGGTACTCTTCTTTTCCAAGTAACTTATTTGTTCATTTATAAAAAAATCTTTAACGTTTAAGTCATTAAAGACATTGTTAGACCTACTGATGTCAAAAAGTTGAGTAGCAAATCGTTGCGCATTGCCAATTTGCCAACAAATAGGAATCTGAAGTTAAAAATTTGGCAACAGGCCGCCATTTTGGAACTTTACGATCGCATCTGGTGTGAATTCTTAAGCATAGGAAATTTTCTAAATTATTGTTAAATTTAAAGAACTTTAAATACAATTATTTATTGTCTTAACTTTTTCGCCTTTCTCGTTTTCTTTGCTTGTTTAAGCAATAAAAAAAATTTCAATTTTTTCTTATGTCCAATTCTTATGTTGAATCATCATCTGAACAACTTTTACGCAGAATATTTTGCTCTAACATAAATTTTTTTTTCGAGATATTGAAAAAGGATAAGAATGCAGTTTTTAAAGTTTTTAAAGTTTAATATTATTCTGAAAAAATGTGCTATTCTACGTGACATGCTCAACGTAGACGCTTAAGGATATTAATTTCTATATTTTTCTCCAAATTGTAAGCCCGAATTGTCAGTGCTTAAGAAGTCCGCAATGTCCAAAACCTTTTGTACCCTTACAATATGTCTTCATGCAACATAATATACATATATTCGTATGTTATATAGTAAATTCGTGTAAGGCAGGAGTATTATAGCCCCCAGCATCTCACATCTCCTTTAAGATTATCTACGAAAAGTCACATGATAAAGTCAGAATCAGTTTTTTTCTTAGCTTTGTTGAAACACTATGTTCTCCCTGTATCCTCCCCTTACGCACCCTTATTCCGCCAACGACCCCCCACACTTTAAAATTGATCCTTTGTAGTAGGCTCACAGCCTTCTACTGCCCCTTTTACGAAATGAGGGGCAATTCGATTTTTTTTCTGTCATAAAAATAGTTTTGTACCCCCCCCCCCCCCCAGCTGCTCTCCACATTTTTTTGTGCCCCCCTCCCTACCGTGCCTCCACAACTAACAATATTAGAGGAATAATCCATCACAGCATAGAGCGAGCGTCCATAGACTTTTTTCTTTTTTCGGTTCTATTTTTCATAGACGGTTTAAGAGTTACTCAAATAAAACTATGGTTAGAAAAATTATAATAGCCTTTGTTAATATAAACTATATACAGGGATTCTCTACGCGATAATACACTTTCAAAACCCTTCACATAATACATGTATCTCCTACAGAATAGAAAAATAGTCGACATGTACACAAAATTTATTCATCCAAATCTCATAAGAAATTTGAAAATTAAAGGACAATTTTTTTATAAGTTCCAAAATTTATAAAACTTGAGCAAGTTGTTAAGAGTTATAAAGAATGCACTATGCGGAGTTAGTGTAAGATAAAACTCATAGTTTGGGCTATGCATTATATTTGTTATTAGAAAATTCTATTTTCATATTAAAGTCTATAGAAGATGCATTTTTATTTAAATTATTTTAATTAATTTATAAATGTAGATTTAGTTTATCAATATTTTGTTGCAATAATCTTTAAAAAAAGATGTTAGTATAAAGTACCAATTCAAACTAAAATTTTATGCCACTCTAATCATATTTTATGCGGCATGCCTATTAGCAAGCTTGTGCGTACGCACCATCTCGATACGTAAGCACAGTAAGCATAGCAAGACCGCAGATAGTAGATGATAGAACAGATAGATGCCTCGATGGATCGAAACAATACTTTTCTGACAGTTGAACCAAATGAAATGAAAATGTATTATGTGTAGGGTTCCTAATAAAATAAATCACCTAATAAATGAAAAATATAATATACGATTCAAAAAGTTATGTGTATGTAAAGCAATTTTTTTCAGTATAAAATATGATTGATATTATATTATTATTCTTTTTTAAAAAATGATGAAGATTACATTAATATGTTATTACATGCCATACTTGATTTTCTATTTCCGAAGAATCTTTTTACTTCTTCTGTATAACAGCACACTCAGAATTTTTACATCTAGATAATGCAACATGCAATTGGTCCTGAAAAATAGTGGTTTTTGTAAGAACAAACCTCTTTTATCGAAACTTTGACCTTGCGACTTATTAATAGTCATAGAAAAAGATAATTGTGAGGGAAATTGTTTTCTCTGTGCGATAAAAGGTAATGAAGACTACGTGCTGGTATTTAACCTTAGTCTCGGAATAAACACTCTACACTCTTTTCACCTATGATAATTTCAGCTTTAATGTTATACTTAAATAATTCAGTTAATCTAAGTCTTATTCCTTTGAATAATCCTTATAAAATCCAAAGAATTTTAATCAACATGACAATTGCGTTTATTTTGTAATGTGGTATTTCGACATGTATTTTGACTTCATGATATTTTACTATTGATGTTATATCGCATCGATGTACAGCACAACGTAGATCAGAAAAGAACAGCAAAACTTGGAACCATTGCATAATAGCCCCGGTATATAGGCAGTACACGATTTGCAGACTCACAGTTGCGGCCCACACACTCACCTAATAAATATTGGCGGTAGACGGAACCTTAGATAGACTGCTGTTTGGCTCGCACGCAAAGCTCATGGCAACGTAAACGGACTGTACATGTGCCGTGTTGTAATTTATGATCAGGTAACGGGGAGTTTGCGTGCAGAAGAGTGAACTATGTGTATATATTGTATAATTGTTAGTGGAATAATTAAGTGGGTTCATAAGTGATGAAAAACAGTCTTGCATCATTTACAGAATAGATTACAAAGAGATAAAAAACAAAAAATACATTAACCAATAATCTATAAGTTGACAAGAAACGTACAAAATTATAAGATAATTTTGCATGAGTTCAAAATAGGTAGAAAAAATGTATGAGAGTTATTCAGCGTTTCCCAGAATGCACTACGTAGAGTCAGACGTGATATGCATTACATTTGTATGTGCTTATGTATTAAAAAAAATTTTATAAGCAGAAGAGTATATTCGAAGCATATTGATATTATTGTTTCGAATGAAATAATAAAGGATGTGTCAAAACTTTTTCCCAAAGATATTTGCGTTTCAGGGTTATTTTCTAAGTTATAATACATAAAATTCTCTTTAAAATCTTTAAATCAAGATAATGCGAAATGTGATCGACTGTAAAAAATAGCGGCTTCTATAAGTACAAAACTAATTCATCGAAAGATTTTTTGATGAACTGAACAATCAAATTAATTGATAAAGTACATCTTGACTCTGCTTCTTCTTCTGAACGAACGCTATCCGCATGATGATAACCACAACTATTCCGCTCGGTCAACCCGCATGCTCAAGGGTTGCGAGTTGAATTGCAGACTAGATGAACAGCAGAGGGGTATAAAACAAAACGAAAACCAGTAGCAGCAGATGAGTTAGTTTAAGATTTAAATTCGAGTCAGACTGCTGCAGAGCTTGCGACACTTAATTTGGCGATACCTACAAAACCTAAGGCAAGTATATCTGTGTAGATCATGTCAGAAATAAATTAAGGTACTGAAACGTAAAGTCATCTTGTTTCTAGCTTGTTCGAGAAAATATGCGTTATCTACACGAGTTCCTAGGGAGAAATTCCAGAGATTTATTTGAGAAATGTTCCGCAAGTCAAGAGCATTGACAGGACCAAAGCAGTCTAGGAAAATATAATCTCTGCGTGCTAGGAATATCTAACTACAGCGAACTTTATGGCTGTCACACAACATAATACAGGACCTGCTACTAAGAACAATAACGGGCAAGAATAAGCTATCCACCTCTTAGCATCCTCTGACTCATGACCAGATTATAACTAAAGACTGTCCTTAGTTAAAAGGTAATCAAGACTAAAATGGCGGTGATTTAGAAAGAAATGCTGGGAATGAATTGGGTGGGGATTTGGATAGATAATTCATAACACCAAATATAAGTATAGTAAAAGAGTCAATGTCTACACAGTTGCGACGCTCGTGTAAAATTAATAACAGAAATTTTGTGGCCATGAAGATGGCGCTTATCGCATAGTCAGAGGTGGAGGGAGAGAAGTTTGGATACTTGCATTATTTGCGCATAATGCACTTTGATTGACGTGAACTTAACTCTTTGAAAAATTAAGTGCTTCGTATTCAAGGTAATATTTGGTCATCTTATTGACACCAAAATCGTATCTAATACATCTAAAAATGTCTATAGAGCAACTGTATAACGATTTATGTAAAATTACACCTGTTCTCTGTATGATAAGTTCAAATAACCTTTCTAGCAAAAAAATTATGTCGTGTTGCAGTGTCAGATAATTAACATATCAAAATTGATATTTTTGTTTCTATTAGGTTTTTAATAAATTGTATGACTAATACCATACGTCATACTGCGGCATTTAATGTACTCACTCCTGAAACCGGTCGAAATATGTACAGAACCGTTGAATAGGCAATAAAATAATTCATTTTGGGTAATTTGAAGATAAACGAGTTTTACACAAATGTAGGATCATAATCTGTGGGTGATCGGTTTGCGTGCGAAGCGCAAAAAAAGTGGAGCACCACTAGTACATCAATGTACACATCTTACTTTACAATATTGCTATTTGTATGGAGACACTCTATATTTTTCCTCTACACCTCTTCACGCCCTCTTCTTGACCCCCCTCGGGCCCGTCATGGTCTTCCAGCACCCCCTGTAAACCTTCTCTACACAAAAAAAGGTTGAATTCTGTTACTTTTTCTGTAACTTTACCCGCACCAATTTTGGATTATTCTTCTTCAAACTCCCTTAACACCCGCCCTACGATCAGCCCACACAATAAAAATAATAAAATCCTCAACGATCTACCCCAAAACCTACCACGAACACTTCACAGAATGAAAAAAAAGTCTCCTGTTATTACCGTGATTTTTTTTTAGGGTAAAAAATTTTAGTCCAATCTCCAGACTACTCCCACAAATATATGATAAATTTTTTTAAAAGTTATTTCGAGGTTACGATTACTAATTTTACCCTCTTCGCCCCCTCCGCGTCCTTACACAGCCCCATGAAATGGGGTCTCGTTTAATATATCTGTGGTTTGAAAATAGTTAAATTTTTAACCCCCCGCCCTTCTCACAGTCCCCTACATGTCTAAATGTTTTCGAATAAGGCTGATGTCTTCCAAAAACAAACCAAGCCCCTTCGCAGCCCCATATACATCAAATCTTTTCGGGAACAACTCAATTATTCCGAAGCAGACGAAGCCTCACACAGCCCCCAAACGTATCTGAATCTTTTCAAATACAGACGAATCCCTTTAAAAGCAAGCTATTGCTACTATTTCAAAAATACCATTTAATTTAATTATTACAAATAAAAAAATACATTGATAATCCTAGATTAACGGAATAAAACTGTAAGTAAGTTGTAAAATTAATGAGATATGTAAACACTATGCTTGGGTATAAGATAAAGGCATTAATAAAAACAATAAAACTTTCCAAATTATACAGTGAATATACGCGTATATGATGTTCATTAATTTTATAATCAATAATTCTGTAAGCAAATAAAAAGTCGATTGTTTTTTTTTTTTTGTAAGACCACATTTCTTTTTATTATGTAAACTAATGTTAAATTACTAATTCGAAACAGTTTCTACAGTCGTTTCACGATTAATTTTGAAAAAAGGTCAAAATATGATTATTTTTTCCTCTTTTTGTGGTCAGTTTACTCATTTTCCTTCCCTCACCTTGCCGCCCCGCGTCGCCCCACAACCCTCCCACAAAATAAGGTAGAGTTCTGTTGGTATTTCTGTTATTAAAATTTTCTGGCCCCCTCTACAGTCCCCGTAATTTTTGCTATGCCCTTATACAGCTATTCCACGCCCACCCTCCCCCTTCACAAGTCTTTCACAGCCTCCTAAATTTTCTATTGGCTCCCTTATAGCCCCTACTGTCTTTTCCTACGTTACATGTAAAATTTTGTTAACATATCTCTACAGTCTTTATGACGTCCACAGCATATGTATACTTATAAGGTTTTGAGGGCTTGTTATAGTTCTTGTTGTCGTTATTGCTTAAGTCTCTAATGTGTATATTCCTAAATGTTAAAGTTATCAACAAATGGAACTATAGTATTACGCCTAAACTATTTACTTGGAAGTTTAAGTACCATTTTATATTCCAAAAATTAGAACACATTCAGCAAATGTCTGTTATTAAGAAAAAAAAATTTCTTTTGAACAAAAAATTCTTAGTCGATATTTTAAATGAATATAAGATGTTGAAACATCATTTTGTGAAAGTTTTAATGCAACTAGGTGATTGCTATAAGTTATCCTGCAGTTGATAGGCCTAGAACAGCATACACAAACGCCAACAAAGTGAGGTTTGCATTGTAGTGTAGTATTACGCTTGCATGTATGAATACAAATGTACAAATATTTGCCCGATTCGTAAAAAAAAAATTCGTTAAGTACCAGCAGATCAATTGCTGAAAGTATGTATAGGAACGCTTACAGTTTATAGTACCTTATGCAATAGCTTCTCGTTGAATCGTGTTATAAAAATATAACCAAATCAAATTAAATACCGATAGAATGTACTTAGTAGAAGTAGTCCAACAAATTTAAAATAATCAGGGAACTTGATTTGGCCTACCTACAGAATGTTGCGTTAATCTATAATTATTACTTTCTTGAAAACGACTCATTTCCTTGCATAGCTATGTCTAGGAGTTTTTTCCTTACACTCTACAATGAGTAATATTTTAAGAAAATGAGTTTTTATAATAGTGAGTAGAATTAACTCGTCCTCCGAATTTCTAATTTAGTAAGAACAGTAATCAGTGATCCCTTGGGGACAAGTTTAATTATCAATCAATTATCGTTCTTAGACAATCGAACAGAATGGTGGTATAATTAATACATCCAACCACAGGACCACTGTACATACATTCAAACGAACAAATTTAATAATAGATAATTTTTCAGCATGAAAAATTCAAATTTTATCAAAATATTCTAATAAGGTTTATCTTCACTGGGGAAAAGTTGGGTGGGAGTACTTCCTAAATTAGTACGAGCAGCGCCCCCAACAGTTGGTGCGTCCGCTCTCCCGATTCGGGGGCTCAGACGCACCAAGCGCTGGGAGACAGCTGATTGTCTAGCGTCTGCTAGCGCTTGGTCCGTCTGATCTCCCGAGTGGGGAGTCTGAGCCCCCGAATCAAGAGAGCGGACGCACCAACTG
>JAPYYV010006856.1:0-13918 GCA_030522625.1 Copidosoma aretas | reverse complement strand
GACGATGATGATTATGATAAAATTAATTCCTTATATTTTAAAGCTCTTAATTACAACTATGAAAATCAACGTTTAAGTATCGTTAGATATATTTTATAAATTTAAAAATCTTTTTTTACGCACGACTTACTATACATTGTCTTAGATAGGAAAAAATTATTGTCTGGTTCAGCTGTTCAATGTTTTAGTTTATCCACGTTTTTTCAACGATGGTTTTATTCATCAATACGTGCAGTTGAGTTATAGATGAGATTTGTATTAATGTGTTGCATTAAAACTATAACGTACATCATAAGCTATAATAAAATTGATAGCACATAAGACAACTACTCAATTTATATTCTAATAAAAGTAAGAAAAATAGCTTATTGTTTAAATTATTTATAATTGTGAGTAGTGTCTTAATTAACGTAAATGCATCGTATATTTGTAGTGAATTTAAGGCTGATGCGAATAATTATACGTAAAAAGTCATGAAATTTGTTACATTTCAGATTTGTAATTAAAAATGGCTGAACGACATGGCAGCCAAAAGGTCGATATAGAAACTTAAATGAAGTGAAACGTTGAAATGCTTAAACCAGAAAATGATATTTTCGTTATCATAAAAATGTCGCTGTTTGTTGAATTAAATAAGAAATACACACATTCTTCTTAACATACTACTCCAAGGATGTAATATTTATTGAAATATAAAATAATAATGATTATAAAATAGAAGATATTGTTTAGAAAACTGTTCTAACTGACAATAATCATATTGCTTTTGATATTAAAACAATTAATCCTAGAATCCTAAAATTATTTTATATTTTCTTTGTAAGAAATGCCAAAAAAAATTTCTTATTTTTTTTCAAGTTGTACAAGAGCTTTCACGTACTTTGAAACATGTGAATACATAAATAGATATAGGATGTCTATCTTCTACTAGTACGTAGAGCATCCAGCATGGAAGACAATTAAAATATTCTATCTTTTGATTAATGAATCGATTTTTTTTTTTTTTAAATGATCTTGTTTTACCTTAAGGACGTTCGGTAGAGATAAAACCCGCCAACTAGTTTTTTTTTAATTTTTACTAGACGTTCTTATTGTTGTGACAATGAACCTGTCAGAATTACAAGAGGTTCATCTGTTTCATTTCTGAGATATTGAATTTCAAAGTTCAGTCATTTCAACACGTCGCTTATGAAAAAGCTCATGAAAACTTAGTTTGAAGAAAATTGACCCAATGAATTTCGCTAATTTTTGTATGTGTCACAGATAATATTATTAATTTAATGTACACTAAGTTGCGTGACGATTATCTGATTTTTTCTATGAAAATCAAACTAAAAAACAGTTAAAAAAAACGATACGGCAACGTCGTAAGGCGACTCAAGCTTCCGGTTTCACTCGCTAGATTGCCAAAAGTCTTGAAATCGCATTCAGCAGGGGGCAATTTATTCGTGTATGCATGAATGAATATATGTATATAACTTAAGTACACGTAGAACTGTGGGTATATCTACAACCGTTTTGTGCAGCGTTGCCAATTCTTTACTCGCTGTCTGTTCCCCCTTGCCCTTCAAATGTTTTCCCCGCTTACAGTTTGGAACGTCCTTTTAAATGTAATATAAAAATGTTCTAGGCGTTGTATATGTGAAATAAGGTACCAGAAATTTAAATTATGATACTGAATGATTATAATAATTTACTATGCAGCGCCTAAATTATTATACTCTACAGCGCCCCCACAAACCCCCCACATTATGAGGTAAAAACATTTTGTCTTTTCCCTTACATAATATTTTTACCTCCCAACTGCCCCACCTTATCTTTACTATAGCCCCCCACTAACTTCCACGCCACCCCGTGCCAACGATTTTCGTTAGGTTATCATTTACTTACCTAACAATCTGCAAAGACTTAGAATTTATTTGAGTCATATATTTGCCACCCCCCCCCCCCCCTTACTGCCTCCCAACATTTTAACCATAGCCGAAGATGGCCGACTTTACCCGAAAGACACATTCTCGCCGAAGTCCCCTGACAACAGACGAATTATTCTGATTACAGACAAATCCTTTTACCCAAGCCCTCCAACATAGTCGAACATTGCCGAAAACAACCGTTTGCAGCTGAAGCTGCTTCTTCACAGCCCATCGGGATTTTCTGATTTGCCCGCACGTCCTATTTGGCAAATAGACAGAGGCACAATAATAAAATGTGACCGTTGATAATACAACTGATGAAACAGATAACGGAACACTCGTAGGCTCGAGCTCAATACGAAATAAAAATAAAATATAAGTTAAACACCTTCAACCAAATAACCAAAAAGATTTACCCGCTTACACTTTCTATTATGAGATCATGTATTTACTACGAGTGTATGCAGAGAAGTACATTGGGTTTCGGAATAAAGTACATGGAATGATATCCTATATCATACCCTGATAACACCCTATTACAGAAATTGGGCAGAGCAACCGATTCATGCATATGATGGATAAAAACCAGGTGTGTACGAACCTTAATTGCGCTGTAGTCTAGAAAACGATATCTGAGCAGTGATAGGCTAAGATCTCCCAATCGTAAACCATGTTTTGTATATAAAATGTGAATAGCAATATATTTTCGTGTATTATACTTAGTATATAGGTGTATTATACTTTCGATCATGATGTAAACATACAAGGTTTTCTGGATAGCACATGCTTTTGACAAAGGAGAAGATTAAATAGATTTTAGGTCAATAAAGCTCTAAATTTGTCCAAAAAAAAACATGTACTTTAATACAATGTTCTACTACGTCAAAAATAGCCAACATTGCTGTACCGAGGAAGGGAATAAAAACGTGACCGTCAGTGGTACAGCTGATGGAACAGATACTCACCCGGAAGCTAAACACTTTAGCTTAATACGTTATTTAAATACTATGAAATCCAAGCACCCATAAACCAATAACTAAAATGACTCTTCCGCTAACACTATTTGTTAATAAATAGTGTATTTAGTAATTCAGAATATAAGCAGATTAGTCTACTGGATTTCGGGATAACATACATAGCATAATTACACCTTATTACAGGAATTGGACAGAGAAATCGACTCATGGACATGGTGGAAAGGAGACCAGGCCTGTTCAGACCATGATTACGTTATAGTCTAGCAAACTATAACTAATATGTAATTAGCTAAGTATTTCCAATCGGAAACAATGTTATTTTCATACAAAATATGATGAGCACTATTTTTCCGTGTATTATACTTACAACATAAGTGTATTATAATTTCGATCATGATGTAAATAGACAAGGTTTGCTGGATAGAACAGGTTTCTAACAACGGAGAAAACTAATTAGATATTAGGGCAAGTAAGCTCTATATTTGTTCAACAAAAAATACGTGCTTTAATACAATGTTTTACTACTACGTCCAAAAATAACCAACTATGTGTGACCACGGCGGAAAACAAAAAATGGGACTACCAGTAATACTGCAGATAAAAAAGATACTAGATCGGAGATACGTAAGCTTTAGCCCAATACTAAATTAAAAAAAAAAACCTACGCACCTTAAACCAAATGACTAAATTTACTCGCCCCATTACAATGTTCATTTAAAAATAATGTATTCACTAATTAAAAATTATTTCAAAGAAAAGCATAAATATGATCTCTAGTTCCTTCAACCGAATAACCCAATATACTTCAACCTAATATCCGAAGTAAAATCAAATAATTAAAGTCAAAATTATTTATTATTTTTTAATAATTTGGTTACTCGAAGAGTATGTATACTATAATAATTATAGAAGTAATTATATGATTAGGTTTTTTTTAAATTAAAAATTCACTTACGTTACATATGTTTAACGAGGGAAAAATTTGAAATGAATAATTGACTTTTCTGTGTAACGCTTATACAGAAGTATAACTTTAATTAAATTATTTTATACATGGAAGGATGCTATCAATGGTTATCTTGTATAATCCTAGAGTTATCATGAAAAATCTGGGGGTTGGCATGCGGAGCGCGCAGGGGCGGGGGGAAGGCCTACTAGTATATAAATATGTATTGATTTATTACGCTTATCCCATACTCACTATCACACCATACCTGAAATACTATAACTTACACTCATTTACACTAAAAGCTCCGTTTCTTTATTTCCTACATTCTGTCTCATATCTTTTAAATAATTCTATCACTTCAATAACGCCTAATTCGCTAGTAATATATTTATTTATAATTTCTTTTACTCCCTCTTAATTTTCTCGCCATTTCGCACTTATTTCACATCTATTAGTTATATGGTCTATGGTATCTGTTTCTTTATTACAAAATTTACACTTCCTATCTGACTCTTCTAACCAATATTTGTTTTTAGACCCTACATTACCGCATCTAATCCTCGCTATAATACTTATATCACTTTCTTTTTTGCACCTTTCTAAATACTTTGGTAATTTTTCAACTTTAATGTTAATATAATTCTCGTTATACTTGGAATTTTTTATCTTTTCATCTAAGTACTGATTTTCCACATCAAACATTCTTCCCCTTACTTCATCCCATACTCTTCTATCTTTACTGGTATAAATATTTATTGCTAACGTGCTCCACCCCAACGTATTCAATAATTTTTTTCTTTCTTGGATATACAAATCTACTTACCCCAACTAGACACAGCGTTAACACAATTATTATTGGAATATAGCTTATTTAAACTGATATTTAGATATTTTGAAATAACCTATTGTGAGTAATTATTAGCTATTAACACATTACGAATAATTTCAAGGTTATCTTTGTAAAAACGTGGGTGCGACAGACCAATATAACGATCTACAAGACTGAACATGATCCAAATCTTCTGTGATAAAGGGCAATTGGATGATTAATTTAAATACATACAAGAATGTGTCGGTTTCCTATACTAATTTGTTATCAATCTACCAATATTTTCTTTATGCATTGCACTATCTGAGAAACTTATTCTTTTTCTGTTTTTTCTGTAGGAATTTCATTTGTAAACTGTACATTGGGATTGTATTCATTTCTGTGCGCAAGGAACAAGTCAACGTCTATTTAAGGCAATAAAGCCAAAACGTCGTCAACGTATCTATACTAAAAGGCCATATTAGTTGGAGTTTTAAATAGATTAGACAAGTTATACACTTGTCGCAAAACAGTACATAAAAGAGTTTTAAAACCATCTAACAATATCCAATTTAAGGTTTTAAAATTAAAAATCAATGATATAAAGATTTATCACTAATACGAGGGCCATCACGAAAAGTAGCTTTGTAAGACATTCTCTCTAAAAGTATCCACCTAACGAAAAATAACACTGCCATTAGATTTCTCTCGCAGCGTAGAACTGCCGTCAATTCTCTTACGATAAGTAGCACCACCATCAGATTTCTTACAGTAAGTAGCACCACCATTAGATTTGTTACGATAAGTGGCACTGCTATCATGTTTCTAAAAAGAAGTAGCACTTCGCATGCATTAAACATGAGAAGTAATTTATTGTGTTCTGTATGAAATAAATTTTTTTATAAAGAGAAGCTCTGCTGAGGAAACACTTAAGACAATTACAGTTTCTTGGATACTTATACAAAAACTAATATCCTAAAGAAAAATATAAATCATTGTATGATTACGTTCCATACTATAAGTGAAGCATATATCGCTCGTCTGCCCTTGCCAAAAGAATAAATAGATAACTTAGCATTATGGTAAAAAAAAATTTAATTCCTGAAAAATCAATAACAAATTTCAATAAAGTTATTGTTTAAGCCGTTTTCATACGTCTCTTGATCATGTATCACGTTGCACGCGTCTATTGGGACGAGCTTTTCATTAACTGATTAGTTTGCAATTTTAAACGCTCGCTTGTCATTTCTGTAAGCCGCACGGCACGGAAAGCGGAGGGTAAGAAGCGGAATAAAATCTCTATTTAAGCAGTCTCTCAAAAGCAAGGTTCGAGCCAACTACGCCCGACCGGATTGCGCCGATCTCTTTTAAATTAAGTTTATAGTTCTTTGCAGATTAGGAAAAGAGTAATAAATCTCTTGTTTGTGCTTATATAAAGTATATTTATTGTGCCTGCGATCCTTTCCTTCTTACGCCACTGGAACTTCAAGGTTTACACCAGCGTGCTTTGCCACGGGAGCTCGTTAGGATCCTATAGTTACTTCAATTCTGTTGCTATTATTGTGACTTCAGACGCACTAAACTGCGCCAACAAATTTGGTCCTTTAAATCGGATACAGTCTTGAGTTTAGACCCGTCAAGAGGCAGTGACGTGTTATGAAGTAAGAGACTCCAACGTATCGTCATTCTGGCTTAGCAACGGCTATGAAAGGAAGGTAGCAACAACAGATTTTTAAGCTAGATCGGTGAATACAAAAATAAGACATCGGGGCTGGACTCGAGCAGCGCACTCGAGGCAAGATACATGCTGTCGTCATTCCTCGCCCTTGCTATCATATCAATTTGTCGCCAAAACATTAGTTCAATAAAGCCACGCTGCTCAACGCTGATCCATATATCTTTCATTCTTATTCTTCGTAAGCCACACCTTTGCTGTACATTTTCTATAAGACATACAATACCGCGGAAATACTACATCAACGTTATAACGATTTGAATGCTTGCGCATTCAAGCATTAAATCAACTGCGTCAGCAGCTTGACACTGCTCAAGAGACCGCTTGGCGACAAAAACAGTGCTAACTTTACATCAAAGAATTATTATCGTTTTTTTTGCTGTAGCGTTCGAGCTTACAGCTTACAAAGACGCATAGACCACGTATTCACAACGAAAGCTCTAGTAAAAGGCAAGTTTACATTGCGTTAATGGCGCGCTCAGGTCGCAATCTCATACTCTCGCTCACCTATACCTTGACTTGCGCAACTTTTAGCTGAGGTTGCATTTCATAATAACCGGACTATACACTGTCATACGGTGGCACCTACACAGATTTAACTACGAAACAGAAGGATTTTTTGAAAAATCAAACAAAATATCTTTAGTTGATTACTTAATTCATTGACAATACTAAGTACTCAAAACCTGCGGAATAATTTACGTCGTTCGATTACCGACAACGTCTCAAGTTACTTGAATCATATTGGAATACATTTCATTTGACTCACATCCAGCTGGTGGTCGATAAAGAAGAGCTTCTAGTATTCAACTACTTCAATAAAAATTCATACGAAGTAGTATATCAAGCTTACCCTAATGCTAGTGAATTCTTAGCTGATGCAGCCAGTAAATTTGAGAAACCACGCCCTCCTGTCGTTGATCCTGACATAGATATGGGCCAGTCAAATGTCGGGCTGGCCTATCGAACGTCCCTGGAACATTTGAACCTTTCTCGTTTTTCAGGCAATAAGAGAGAGTGGTAGAGCTTTACAGAGCGCGTTTAAGCTCTCGTAATAAAATATCAAACTATTTGACTTGTTGTCAAGCTACAACACCTCATCAATTGCCTAAATGGAGAAAATGCAGAATCATTAAAAGAAATCAGCCTTGAGAGAGCTGGTCTCAACTCAGCCTGGGAAATTCTCACTACTCGTTACGGTGATAGTTTGCTACGTTTCAATGCCCATGTTAGTGCATTGATTCACCTACCTGCAGCATCAGAGGAATCTGTTATCCACATACACACTCTAATATCTATAATGGGTGAAAGCATTATTGCTTTTATAGCTATGCAGATTTCTCATGAAAACTGGGACCCTCTACTGATCTATATGATAACTAGCAAGCTTGCCCCAATCACTTAAATGGATTGGGCCATGAAGTGCGAATACACAAAAACTGTGCTCGCATCTTACAAGGCATAACATAATCTTTTGGATACGAGAGTACATACCCTAGATCTCGATGATGCAGCGAGGAGTCTGTCTTCGTCAGATTCATCTAAGAACAACAAAGGGACCTCTAAAAACGATTTGCATTCAATAAGAGGACTTTCACTTTTTCCCACGAAGCCGTGCAGGATGTGGACTACAAAAAGAACCGAAGGTGTCTGCCAGGACATACACTATCTGGGTTAGTATCAAAATTTCTGCAATAAGTCCGTTCTTGACCGGAGAAACTATATTAGATCTACCAAATTGTGCTTTAACTGCTTGGGAGCCAGACACGCCGCAAAAAACTAACAATCTAAAACCCGCTGCCAAGAGTGTCAAGGACCACATCATACCAAACTGCAATCAAAGGCAAACAACAATCAGGAGCGAAGGGACACTCACCGATCCCACTTGCGGTCAAGCAGAAGGTCCAATACGATAAGTCTAACACTAATTGCTCTATAAATAATTCAACATCGTTTTCCACCCCAACAAGCCAGGTAAAGTTACTAGCAACATCCTTAGTGATTCTTGAGTCAGAGGAAGGAGTGCTATATCATGTATGAGCTCTCCTGGACTATTGCTGAGAAGAGTCTTATATTTCCTCTTACGTTGCTCAAGTTTTAAACTTAAAGTTAACACCTTTACACATAGCAGTAAATAGTCTTGGAGGCGCGACTTGCAACGCTAACAAACGTGCTACGCTTCGCGTCAAGTCAAAGTCAAAACCGACTTTGTCTTTCAGTTAAATGCTCTTACCTTGGACGGCCTAACAGCACAACTTCCTAGTGCACCCCTTAATCCCGAGCATTGGGACCATCCACAGGAACTACAGCTCGCTGATCCGTTTTGTGGTGTGCCTGGTAGGATCGATTGTCTACTTGGAGTCAAGGTCTTCGCAGCTGACTTACTTCCCGGCTACATCAAGAGACCTGACGGCACGCCTTCAGCCTTCTCGACGGCTTTCGGTTGGGTATTACTAGGAGGCACTCTTCCGTGTGCTTCCTCGCAGGTAAGCTCTACTAGCTCTTTCGAAATTTCGGTCGATCATGAACTCTTATAAGCTCTTCGATGCTTCTGAGATATTGAAGAGCCTCGCGCAGCCCGACCTCTTACGCCTGAGGAGAACTGCATGCAATTTTTCAAAAATACAGTCATACAAGATGAGTCTGGATGATTTATCGTTCGCTTGTCTTCTCCTCGTCCCTTTAAACTTGAATCAACAAAGAAGATAGCATTGGCTTCTGTCGCTGGAATATAAAAGCGCCTAGATCAGCGGCCTGAGCTGTTGTTTGCATATAATCGTTTTATGAAAGAATATTTTGATATTAGCCACATAAATCTTGTCCCCCAATACCAAATTGAAGATTCAAAGGCTATATACATACCTCATCATCCAGTCTTGCGTGACGGAGATTGCTGAAAGATACGCGTAGTCTTCAACGTATCAAGCCGCGACGTGCAAGGTAAATCTTAAAATAATTTTTCATTGCATACCCAAATTTACTAGATGACATTCGGCATGTTTTGAATAATTGGAGATGTTCTCTTTATGTTCTTGTTTGTGACATTCAACAGATGTTCAGACAATTTCTCGTCTACCCTGCTGATCGACATTTACAGCGAAACGTCTAGGGAGCCTCTCAGTATCATCCTGCAGCTCATTTTCAATCAAATTTCGTGACATACGGTAAAGTTTCTGCCCCTTTTTAAGTTAATGCCTGTATGTTAGAGTTAGCATACCTTTCTAAAGAGAAACGGCCTCTGGCTGCAAAAATAATTTAAACAAATCGTTATGCAGACGATTTTTTAGTGGTGGGAGACTCTGAACTGGAGCATTGCAAAAAAGCTGAACAACTGGCCCAGCTTTATCCTCAGCAGGTCTTCCGCTAAGTAAATGGGCGTCAAATTCTCGGCAGCTGTGCAATCAGGTGCAACCAGAAGAATTTGTTGATGAGGAGCACGAGATAAGTAGTAAATCTCTCATCAATACCTTAGGTCTTATTTGGTATAAATCGGAAGATACCTTTGGATTCAAATTTTATGAGATACCTGAAAGGGTTCCACCAACAAAAAGACAAATTATATCTGAGACTGCTCTCTTATTCGACCCTCTCGGCTTTTTAGCTCCGTTTCTTATAAGAGCCCAGCTTATTCTTCAGAGCGTATGGATGCTAGGAATCGACTGGGACACTGCACCTTATTTTGCAGTAGCAGAAGCATGGCAAGACTTTCGTAAGAAGCTTGACAATATCCAACATATTCATATTCTACGCTGGATCGAAACTTATGCATCAGAGTCCTGGGAGCTTCACGGCTTCTGTGATGCTTCCGAAAGAGCTTACACAGCTGTAATATATGTCGTTACTAGATGTCCCGATTCGGTGGTCAGTCACATTATCATCGCAAAATCTCGAGTCACGCCTATCAAGGTCGTGAATATCCCGCAACTCGAACTATGTGGAGCCCTGCTGCTTGCCCAACTCATTCATTTTGTTACTTCTAAGATAACCTTACCTTTTAGTAATATATACTGCTGTACTGACCCTAAAGTAGTGCTCGCTTGGTTTAAGGGCCATCCCTCTCAGTGGAAAACTTTCATTGCCAATCGAGTAAGCGAAATTCTTTCCATGCTGCCAACAGCCTCATGGAGACACGTACGCTCAGCGAGTAACCCAGCTGATGTTGCTTCTCGCAGTACTACTATTACAACATTGCATGATATTTCTTTGTGGTGGAGTGGCCCTTTACGGCTGGTAGAGCCATCGGAGTCGTAGCCATCTTCAGAATCTACCCAAGAAACTATTACATTTCTAGAGGTCAAATCCAAATCGGAAGGTTTCAAACAATCACAGGTGTCCTCTGGACTCCTAGCCTTAGGAACTCAACCACGGAAAACAACATGTGGAACTTCGACAAGCGAAGAATTGGAATAGTGGAATAAGTGCTTTGCTCAGTTTTCTTTTATTGATAGAATAACTTTCATAATTGCATACATTCACATATTTTGCTCGGATATTCGTGTCTCACCCGGTACTCGTGGATTGACATGGCTGTCTGCTGAGGAAATTACTAGAGGCCGTGCAATTTTGTGGTGCCTTGTACAAAAAGCTACCTTCTCGATAGAGATTAACACATTAAATCGCCAGACGTTCGTAAAAGGTTCCAGTAAACTTCGACGTTTCTCTCCTTTCATGGACTTTCATAATATTTTGCTAGTGGGCGGCCGTCTTCAACATACTCAGGTAGTTGAGTCTGAACGTTGTCCTATAATTCTACGTCCTAAACATCATGTGACTCGATTAATAGTTCGTAATGCGCATCTACAAATGTGGCGCGCAGGCGCATTGCTCACTCAGAGCTCTTTACTTAGACAATTCTGGATAATCCGAGGACGTAATACTATCCGTAAGGTCGTGCGCTTATGCGTTAAATGTACTTGTTTCAAAGCTAGATCATCAGAACAAATTATAGGCCCTCTACCGGCACCAAGAGTGCGCCCAGCTCGTCCATTTACGGGATCGACTATGCCCCTTTTGGCTCAAAGCCTCTCATGGTCGAGGAAGAAAATCTCAGAAGGGCTATTTAGCCATTTTTGTATGCCTTTCTACTAAGGCTTCACATATGAGGATCATCTCCGACTATTCTGCGCTCACATTTCTCGCCACCTTTAAATGCTTTCAGGGGTTCAGAGTTACTGAATGAATCACTCTTTACATCAATCTTAAGTTGAGTACATACAAGAAAAAAAAAAAAGATTCTACTTACAAATATAATTATTCTCATTTGCTAAAAAATCATTCTCTAAACGATATTATAGCAGAAAAATCGAATTATTCTGCCCCTGGAAGAAGCTATTTACTTAAGAGAAGAAAGATGCAGAGAGCGATAGACTTAATCCAGTTAAGAGAAACTCTGCCAAAGGGTTGAACAAGAAGTAATTCATGAAATATACTTTTTGATTGATACTTTTATGCGATGCCATATTGATTGAGATCATAGACCAGAATTTTTTATACTGATCCAATAACCATATATCAATTAGGTTATTGAGAATAATATAATTAAGAACTTTATAATCGCAAGTAAATAAGTGCGGTATCAACACAAATGTTCATACCCAGGACGGTGTCTAGGTGAATTGCTACAGCAAGTTCCGACGATTGAGTTTTCGAGCAGTCGCAATTGGTGTCAAGGTGTATGCGTAGGCCCAGGACGGTGTCCAGGTAAAGCGCTATAGAAAATTTCGTGCGTTGAGTCTCTGAGCAGTCGCGGTCCGTGTCCAGGTGTATGTGTAGGCCCAGGACGGTGTCCTGGTATAGTGCTACAGGAAGTTCCGACGATTGAGTCTCCGAGCAGTTATGGTTGGTGTCTAGGTAAAGCGCTATGGAAAGTTTTGTTCGTCTAGTCTCCGAGCGGTCGCGGTTGGTGTCCAGATGTATGCGTAGGCCTTGGACAGTGTCCAGCTCTATAGCAGGACGTTTCGTGCGTTGAGTCTTTTCGAACGGTTGAGTTGGATATCCAGTTGTATGCGTGACCGAGGATTCATCACGTCGAAATAATGAAACATTTTAAATTATCTGGTTAAATGATGAGATTCCAATTAATCACAAGTACTATGAAAAAATGGTCATCAAATGTATTTTATTGTATTTCTATATTTCAATAATGCACTGTAAAAATTAATTTACTAAATAATTTTTATAAAACTTTCATATGATGTGTTCTGCATTTTTAATATTGATATTATCATCGAAACGTGCCAAGAGCTTCCTTAGGAACTTAAAAAACATTTTACAAGGAAAGTTTAATAGTTCTAGCATAAAATTTGAAAAAAGTACTTGAGATAAAGTTTGATTTTGTGTGTGCCTCTTCCTCGTGTACAAATTGATCCATGCCCCTTGATATTAATTCATATTGAATTGATAAAATTAAATATTTTATTTTCGCAATCTCAAAAACATAATTGTAAAACTATTTGCAAAAACTAATATGTGTAAAGCAACATATGCTGCACAAATTAATTTTTACAGCTAAATGTTACTAATTTGTATGAAACATCTTGTCCAACTCGTTTGTTTGTGCCTCTGTATATTGTCAAAACGTCTTCTTATCATAAAAGTATTTTTCGGCATTATCATACATACACATTTGTGAAATTATTTATTAATTTATCAAATGTTTTAATTGAATTCTTATTAACACTATTCAAATAATCTTGCTGATTTGCTCATTATAGTCTGAGTCAACACTTATGAGGACGATAACAATAATTTGAAAAGTATTAAGTAACTTTCTATTTTAAATAATATTTTTCTAAATGTCTAATTATTTTGATGTCAACTCATTATATTATATATTTATTTATGTATGATTTGATTGTTCCATGCATTATAGAACTTGAAAATATTAGTTTGTAGAGTTGCCACTAGAGCTACAGATTCTCAAATTCTTAGGTAAGACACTTGCGGGATTCAAGTGCTGGCGTCTCATATAAGTGGTTCACATCTCTTTTAAATGTGCGCTGGTATACCATGACCAATCATACCTACCCAGAGAAAACAAAACACGGCTGTACAAAGTTCCGCAAGTATTTACGAATACACGTGCTAGTGTGACTAAGTAGCAGAATGTATAACAGTATGCATAGCTCTCGGCCTGATCCTCAATGCATCTTGTGTGAGTGTCGACATAGAGCTAACGGAGCCGTGTGATTGGTCGAGGAGGGTCTGTCCTGCTATGTCACGGTAACACAAACTCTGTATCGGTTATATCGTTGCTAATTTTCATATCGGGCTATTGATACGCGCATGACAATATATGAGCTTGTGATATGGCAAACATAGACCCCCCTCGACCAATCAGAAGGCTCCATTAGCTCTATGTCGACACTCACACGAGACGCATTAAGGGGGTTCTAAAGGGTTATAAAAATACCGAAGCATAAGTCAAATGGTAACCGGCTGCTATAATTACCACTCGTTCTACGTACAACATACTTTTTTGAATTAATTGTCCGCAAACCCATAGCGCGACCTGTATGCGTACATGATGACTCAATA
>JAPYYV010006855.1:0-16015 GCA_030522625.1 Copidosoma aretas | reverse complement strand
TGGATTTTGAATATCCATATGGATCTAAAATGTCCATATGGATGTTGAAAATCCATATCGATCTGAAAAGGCCTCATCGATATTTAAGATATATGTAGTTTTCCAACTGCCATTTTGATGTTTAAAATCTATATAGGTTTTAGAGATGCATAAGAACACTCAAATCAAAATATATATATATATATATATATATATATATATATATTTATGTATATATACATATATTTAAAATCCACACTAATCTAAAAAGTCTATATAGATATTCAAAATCCATATGGACTTTAGAATTTCATATGGATCTTAAATATCGATATGGATCTAAAATGTCCATGTGAATGTTGAAAATCCATATGGATCTGAAAAGTTCACATGGACATTTAAGATCCATGTGGTTTCCAAAATGCCATATTGACATTTAAAGTCTATATAGATCTCAGCAATACATAAGAACATTCAAAGCGGAATACAGAATATTTTCGCAAGTTGATATGAGTATTACAGATCCATATGGATCTAGAAAGCTAACGTAGATATTTAAAATCCAAAGGGATTCGGAGATCTATATATGCATTTAAAGAAAGATGCATGATTATTCTGCAAGGCTATACACGCTTTAAAACTCCGTGTGGATCATCAAGATCGATGTTCGTGTCCCGAGCGAATCTGTGTGAGTTTTATAAACTCATACATATAGCTATATATATATATATATAAAATCAATACTAATCTAAAAAGTCAATATGGATATTAAAAATATGTATGGACCTAAAAAGTCCATATGGATATTCAATGTCCACATGGATATTTGGAGCAATATCCATATGGGTTTTCCATATGGATAATCCATATGGTATTTTTCAAGTGAGATATGCAGGCTATTGTTAACTTAGAGAGAAAGAGAGAGAGAGAGAGAGGGGTGACAAGAGAGAGGAAGGAAGGGCAGCGGGCGGGGGGACAAGAGGGTGGGGCGGGGGCGGGGGGAGAAAGACCTACTGACTTCTAGCGCAGTAGCAAGTGATGAACATATTAAATTTCTAAAATCTTTAGTTACAATGAGACAATGGGCATGGAAAAAATGATATTTTATTGATCTTGCTACAAGCATTAAAAGATCCCGCTCATGATTGGCTTGAACACGTATGTGAAACAATAGATTTATTTGAAGATTTTAAGACTTTTTTCTGGATAAATACTGGGACGCCGCGGTGCAATCTAACGTAAGTCGCGCAGTTAAGTGGAATTTTTATGACGGCTTAAGTAATTTAAGTCGATGCGAATACGTTCTAAGCCTCCATAGCAACGTAAAAATGCTCACTGGAACGTCCTCTGAAGCAGAAGCAGTGCAGAAATTTGCAAACAATTTTCATGGAGGAATCTAACAAGTTTTTATTCTTCGCGGACTTAAGAAGATTCATAAACTTGTTAAATTATTAGATACGATGGATTTGGCAAGCATTCTCAATAGCTCGATTACGGTCCGAAAAAATTGCATGTATAATGAGCACGTCCACGCAGAACCAGCCACCCGGCCCGCGCGACGCGATGTTTTAGTAGAAGACGCTCTGTTCAACTCGCTCACAGAAGGAGATATCCCACTAAAAACAATATCTTACCACACAAATTGTTGATTTTGATCTGCTCTTTCCAATAGTGCAATCAGTTTTTAGATTATACCTTTTTTTCATAGAGAAAATCACGATTAAAGTACAAAGCGTTATTGCGAAAAAAAGTTCTTTTTAAAAAAAATTGTTCATGCACTATTCGGAAGAGCAAGTATTAAACTACAATCCCTCAAATTCTAAAGTTGGGAGGGCAAAAGATAAACGAGTGGTGAACAAACAAAGGTGGCAGTGCGTGGCCGGGGTATATATTGTATATAGTACGTATTTCTTCAATTGCTTGCTTATGAGCGCGGACCTCTACGGCCGCGGCGTTCCTATGCTTTTTCCATACCTACAGATATAAATTTGATCATGCACTGCCCTCTTTGTTTCCGACTCGCTTATCTTTTACCCTCCCAACTTGAAAATTTGAGGGATTGTAGTTTAAGACTTGGTCTTTCGAATGGTGCAATAAAAATGATTTTTGTTTAAATTCATTTTTCCGCAATAACGCTTCGAACTTCAATGGTGATTTTCTCTGTTAAAAAAGGCTTAATCTAAAAACAAATTGCACTATTGGAAAGAGCAGATCAGAATCCATCGACTTGTCTGTTTAGATATTGTTTTAAGTGAGTTGTCTTTCTCGGTGAGCAAGTTGAATAGAGCGTGTCCTACCGAAAAAACGCGCAGCGTGCGCCGGGTGGCTGGTTCCGCGTGGACGTGCTTATATTTACCCAGTAAGATAGACGACACCAAGTCCGACATGAATGAATTTCCATGCTCTTACCTTGCGAGAGAAAAGATGCATCTCGTGATTTTTATAGTTATGTACTTAAATTCACAATCACGAAATGCAAATTTTCTCCCTCAATTCGCATCTAATTACAATGAATTCGGGCTTGATAAATTTTTCAAAGTACCAGCTTTGTGCGTCAACTTATTATTTCACGTAAAAATAGCTGAGAAATCAATAAATAATGAAAGTTTATTGAAATGGGGTGGTCAATAAGGCAGAAACTCCCTGTGATACACTGAATATTTTCAAACTGATTAAAAACACTGAAGTTCAGTTTGATACTCACGAGATGTAACTTTTCTCGATCAATTTTCTACCGATCGTAATAAATTAGGGTTCAACTTATTCCTCAAAGCATTAGCTTTGTACGTCTTCTCATTGTTTTTCGTAAAAATAAGTATGAAATTAGTGATTAATGTAAATTAATCAAAGTTCGGTAGTCGGTAAGGTAGAAACTCCGGATTATATACTGAATTCCCTTAATGATATTTTGGAAAAATCATTTATTAACTTATGTTTATGTTGATTTTTAGTCAATACAGACCGTGGAAAACTTCAATATGAAAATTGAAAAATAGCTTAGTACCAATAATACACTTTACACAATACTTAATTCATTTAAAAATGAACAAAGATAACAGGTCAAGCTCATTTTTGTAATAGATACAGTGATCAACACAGTTTTTGAAGATTTACGATTTACATTGCTGGAAGAACCAAACAAAAGACATGAATGCACAGAAAATAACACATCTGTTTGTCCAGCAACAGTTGTCAAAATCAAAAACATACAAATCCAAGCTCTGATAGATACAAGAAGTAAATTAAGATACGTCTTGGATCGCGTATACGAAAAAAAGGTTAATGATCAAAATGTCTAACGTTACCGGTCATCGCTTTTCAGGCTTGTGGATTTACAGATTAAAAATCTGTAAAGGTAAAGAAACACTTTGAAACCAACGTAAACATTGGAGATTCTGTGGTACAGATCGGTTCATCCTAAAGTTAGTATAAGATTCCATTCTTGGAATTGTTTTTAAAAAAAATCTGAATGTCAAGAAAATGGTTCGTATTTCAGTTTGAAAGAAGCAACCAGATAACTATTGGTATTTGAGTTCCTCAGGCCATTTGAAAACTTTTTTCTTCAGTACCTCATAACACTAAAATGGACGGAATCGGAGTAAAAGGGTGGGGGTCAAAATGAAAAAAAACTTATTTAGAAACCGAACAGAAATGCGGTAGCATTTTAGTACGCTTACTCACCATTGTTCATAAAAATTGTTGTACAAAACGTACAGACGATTTGCGCTAATGGATTTTTTTAAACGGATAATTTTTGTTTTTGTAAATTCTGTAAAAAAATTGGCGTCTGTTTTTGCTGGACGGTTTTTGGGAAATTGAAGTTTAAATTGGCCAAATTTTCGATTTTTCACTCGCTTTTTCCAAAAATTATAAAAAAATTGTTAAAATTGTTGAAAACGGATGACGTTTTTCATAAATGTTCTCAGAGGATCCAAATATGATATATATCAATTTCATCCGTTATTATAACTTGAAATCCCATTTTTTAACCACTAAAGTGATTGATAATATTGTACGCTATCCGTATGCCATCAAAAACGATCCTAACCTTAAATTTATGATGAATATTGCATAAAAGTAAGCAAGTAACGTCAGGATTATCAGTTTTGTATTTGTAAGTGACCGAATTGAACCAAGTGCAACGTGTATTTGTAAATGCAACACTTCATTTCGGGAATTTGTTTAGCTAATTCGTCAACAAAAATACAACTTAACTTTATAACAATACTTTGTATTAAACACTTGATTTATCTAGTAAAACAGTCAGAAATTTTTTTGTATTTAAATATAAAAACAATATTACTGCAAAATAGATCCGGCATACTGATAGTATACAATGATATCAACCATTGTAGGGGCTAAAAATGGGGTTACATGTTATAAAAACGGATGACATTGATACATATCATAGTTGGACTGACTGGAAACATGTATCAAAACCGTGATCCGTTTCTAACAATTTTAGAAATTTTTCATGATTTTTGAAAAAAGCGGGTAAATAGTCGAAAATTTTTGCCACTATAACCTTAAATTTTTCAATAACCGTCTAGCAGAAACAAATGACAATTTTTTACAGCATTCCTAAACAAAAACCAGAATTTTTTCTCATGGGTGCAAACGGTTGCTACACGATTTTTTTTCGATTTTAATAAAATCCGTTCGCGCAAACCGTCCGTAGATTTTGGATGACATTTTTTATAAACAATAGTAAGTACGCGTACTCTAATGCTACCGCATTCTCATTCCGTTTGGAAACTCTTTTTTTTTTTATTTTCAGCCTTGCCCTTTTTCTCCGATTCCGTTCATTTTAGGGTCATGAGGTACAACGCAAAAAAATTTCTAAATCGCCTCATGAATTTAAATACCAAGAGTAATCCGGTTGCTTTTTCTAGACTGTAATACGCACCATTTTCTTCAATATAACGTCAATATCAATTTTTTTTCGGATCACATTATTCTTCATTTAAATTTAAACAAGAAGTTCTAAGGTTTCATGTTCTTAATCAAGAACCAGTAGAAATAGTTTCAAT
Organism: Copidosoma aretas; assembly: GCA_030522625.1. NCBI lineage: Eukaryota > Metazoa > Arthropoda > Insecta > Hymenoptera > Encyrtidae > Copidosoma > Copidosoma aretas. Next base: position 11,006 of record JAPYYV010006855.1, on the reverse strand, counting down.
TCAGCAACATGAAAATCAAATAGAGCCAAAAGAAATTTTTAATGATGATGCTCTAGAGACAGATATAAATAAAATTTAACCAAAAGGTTTCTGATAATATAACAGAGCTAAAAAAATTTGATCACCCTCAGAAAGAACAATTAAGTGATGTACTGAATTAATACAGCAATATTTTTACAAAACAAACCGCGAGATTTAAATAAGACGTACATAAATTACAAGTTAAGTAGCAGAAACCATAATTTTATACCATTATCTAATTGGACTAAATTGAAAGAAATGGTCGATTTTTAAATCGATCGTGTGCTTAGCTTCGATATCATAGAACGGTCAAATAGCACTAATATTTATATGGAATCTCATTTATGTGAAACCCTACATATGTTTGCTGTACGTCCTCTAAAGCAGAGTTGTTTCTCGTTTTCAATTATCAAATATCGCGCTTAATGTATTTATGTATTGTTCTGATTCATTATTGTGACGTATCATGACCTTAGATGTCCCAACCTAACGCAACGTTGCCAAATGTTCGTAAGTGACAAAAATATCGACTGCTATCACATCAAATATTTTATAATACCAATAGATAATCGTTTATTAAGTTCTGAACCGATATACAAAAAAATACACACACGTTTTTGAGCAATTAATGAATAAAATGTTATAATCATTTCAAAATCTGATATTTACGAGTACCTTAAAAAAAAGGAAAGGATGAGGTCCGAAACAATCTCATGAATTTCTATAAGAGCACGTGTTCAAAGATATGTTTATATCTCAGCTTGCATGTTCTGAATCGATCTGAAACTTTACCAGTTGTGTTGTGCGATATTTAATAATATATTTGTAAAGTTTTATCAAAATCTGATTATTTTCATTTTGGGAGAGAACTCCCTTAAATGCGTTAAGATGCATCGAGAAGACTTCACATATCGAAAGTTAAAAAATTTGCTTTAAGAAACTTATGCACCTGTGATCTTTGTCAGAAAACAAAAATCTGCCCACTCGGGTCACATTTCGCAATTAGACCAATCGTCCTAAAGGAATTGGGGAAATAACTCTTAATAGATTTTTTCGGACCTCTTTCACCATTCAGGGAAGAGGTAAAACACATTTTAGCGGTAATATACTTATTAACTAATTTTGTCGTACTTAAGCAAATCCGACGAGCCAACACGTCCACGACAATCAAAAAGATTTTTAGGCATTATGTTCCTGCATATAGTTAGCTGATTAGGATCCAAACAGACCATAGAACAAAATTTACAGCCTTAGAATGGCAGAAAACATCAGAGGAAGCAAAAATCAACCCCTGTTTTTCTGCCATTCGCCACCCGCAAACCAATACGAATAAAAGGGTAAATAGAGAGTTGGGACGGTTATTTCCGAGTATAAACAAAAAATAGTCATAAAAGTAAGGCAAATTAAATTGCATTTATTCAAGAATGTATAGATAATAGCTATCATGATACGATTAAATGCGCACCAATCGAATTATAGTTAGGCAAAAAACATTACGTTCTCAGAAAATGTGGACTCATACCAAGGATTTAAACTTACATAGCGATAAATGAATTTTAGTAGCAAATTATGTAGCAAAAAAGGGACAGAAACGTGCCAATAAACACAATACACTAAAATCATTCACTAGGAGACCCAGTACTAATTAAAACTAACTATTTATCTTCTGCTGGTATTGGTATCACTACAAAATTTTAGAATGATACAAAGGACCTTACTATGTTTTGAAAATCATGAATAACTCCACGTTAATTATTTCTAGAGATATAAATAAACCCGAGACACTTTTCACGGTACTGATTTGCAATTTTCTTTTACAAAGAATAAAGCGAAAAATGCGACGACAACGTCAAAGATCAAACAGAAAAATTAAATGAGCCCGGAAAATAATCAAAACCGACCCCAAACCCCACAACATTTGGATCCTGAAGATGACTACAAACAAATTGATAACGATAAGATGATCAAAGAACTTAATCATCTCACTCTCAATTAAAAGCATGCAGGGCATAGGTAGTACGTTATATCGTCCGTAATGTCTTTTGTTCCAACTGTATCTGACAATATCCATGGTATCCTAAAATTAAATTAAATTATGCAGATGGGTTGCCAAGTAGCTTTAAAGTGTATAAAAAAGCGGAACACAAAAAAAATTTAAAGCCATGAAATCCTTCCTACAGGGCCAATACACACATGAAGAACACATTGCAAACTTTCTAAGGCAGATCAAGGAAGAAGAGTACAGGCAGACCCAGAAGGAGTGGGCTAAGATGGTAATAAAATTGGTAACGGGACTTAAAAATCTTGTTGATGCCCAACAGCCCATCAAAATGCATTACTTCGACTACAAGGTACTTACTGTGTTTCTCCTTCCTCCCAGAGCTGCTGCGGAACCCCCAGCCCCCTTCAACAGGTAAATTTTTTTCCTGATTTGACAAACCCTGCACCCGAAAAATCCATCCCAAAGCCATGAATTGACTCTAATGTGGTAATCTCTGCCTATTCAAGTTCTGCGCAAAGTAAATCAAATCCATCCATAGAAACCCTTTATGATGTAAAAATACCTTTAGATTCCAAGATAATTTCCACCCTTTTGGAAAACGAGATTTCAAAACCAAATACCATAACTTTACAGGGTTCATATCAATAAATTTTTTTTTATAATCACACCCCACCTTATATTTCAAATCCTGTATGTATACTACACAAGAAAAAGATTAAGTTCCAGTGCAGACCACCGAGGAAACGAGCAGCCTGACTACAGCCACTGACTTTAAGTTGAGAGCCGGCTAGAACAGGTTACTGTCCTGCAATTTCTGTACGCAATTTTAGGCTGTCTTCCATAAGCTTTGCACCAAGCAGATGTAAAAAGAGAGAGCGAAACGGAGGGGAATCCACACGCGAGTCCTTGAACGACAAGGTCGGTTTCGCTAAAATTGGCACCTGCCTGGGATATGGTACCGCATTGTGCAAGAGCAACCAGCACCCCCAGGCAGTCGAGCGGCTTATTGGCCTCGAGCGCGATTTCGAAACAGCGCCCCCAGTCATGGGAGTTGAGAACGATTGACCGTAAATAGAAGATAACAGTACTATAAAAAAAGAAGATAATGCTATGAATTATTTATATTCCTATATTATATAATTGTATGGTCAAAAATGTGTCCTAGGCCCTCCCGCTACCCTTGCTTTACTCCGCTCCCCCTCAGGTCCCCCTCGGCTACCCCTCAAATCACGCAGGTAATCGTTGATTTTTACGTGATTTTTAGCCCCGATGTATTCATATTCAGGTTATTGGGTTAGCTCCCCCCCACCCTTCTCTCAACCTCCCTCCCCTCTCTAGCACCTTGTTCACGTTTTTCTTGAATCAAGTAGTTATATGTTCAGTTTTACAAGATAAGTAACCCAATTATATTTGGGTCAGCTATCTCTGCTTCTTTTCCATCATCTCCAACGATTGAATACTCCTAATCCGATTACAGTGGCTTTACTTCCATAACTTTCTTGTATAATCACTCGACCTGTATATCTTTTATCTTAAATACAAAATTTTTTTTAATTTTTATTACCAAAAGAAACTATATTAAAAAATGTAATGTTTTGCACACAAAAAGTCACATTTTTATTAACGAATATATTTGTTGATTGCAATATAAAACTGTTGGTTCAATTACATGTAACTTTTGAAGTCCATTGTAATATTCTCTGTGTTAATTAAGGGAAGTTCCTACTACATGCTCTACTTAGATTACGAGTGAAAGATCTGGCAATATTTTTTATGAACAAGTATTTGAGATGAATACATTACTATCAAATATATTTATAATATTAAAAATCCATTATTTTCTTATGATATTTTTATTATCGTTACACATTATTATTGATAGCCTGTTAATCATACTTCTATAATCTTAAAAAACTCCGAAGCATATTTAATTTGTCGAGGACTTTACAGAATAAAAATAATACAATTTAATTAAAATCAAATAATTTATAGAACAAATTTTTTTTCTATTTCTGTAACATTGTGACATTTCATAAATATTTAAGCAGTAAAGACGAAAAACTCTTGAAATTGGGCTGAAATTTAGGATTAGTAATGAAGAATGGGTATACAACTGCACATTGGGACGGTAGATAACTTATGTAGGAGAAGAAAAGGGATCAGTCATAATGTAAAATTGGATGTATGAACGGACGGCTATAGTGCTGTTGAAAGATTGAAAGCGGTAACAAGAAGTGAGTCTGGATCATCTTTTCATGACCTTTGAAATCACTAGCAAAGTTATACGAGAGGGGAAGAAAGGAATACAAGCAGGAGGTTATAAGACAATGATATTATAAAAGAAATGTAAAAAGAAGAAGTATTACAAAAGACCAGAAAAGATAGAAAAGGAATATTTGGATCAGATAATTAACCAAGGTGGAATAAATATCACAGAAAAATAAAACAGGATATTTAATGTAATCATACAGGTAGCAGAAAAACTAAAAATAATAAGATCAAAAGTGGAAAATGATTGGAATATTGATGGACAGGAGTTTGGAATAATTAATCAGAAAAAGAAAATTACAGGTAAAGTCAAAGAATGGTCAAAAAATAAAAAAAAAGAGTACACAAATTGAATTAAAGGCTGAAAATAAAATGTTGAAAAAAATCAGCAGAGATGAAAAAATTGCAAAAGCCGATGGAAAACTAAGTAAAGTAGCGGAAAGCAAAAATTCAAATGAGTTTTAGAAAGCTATCGGAAAGTTTCAATCAAAAAAAGGGGGGATGGGAGTAAAAAAGTAGGCATGAGAAAATAATTTTGAAAAATAGTAGGAAGACAACAATGAGGCGTATTATAAAAAAAAAAAACAAAGGAGTATAGGAATCAACAGCAAAGTGTGAAAGAATTTGGACAGGGATATATCGATTAATGAATTACAGAAAGTCCTGGGGAAAATGAAAAACGGAAAAACCACAGGAGATGATGGAATTGTGAGGGAATGTTCAAAAATTTACCCACGATTTAGATGATCGCATTAACAAACATACTTAACGGGTTTTATACAGAAACACACATAATTGGAGGGTGAGAAATAGCAAGAATCTATTTAATTCAAAAGGCAGAGAAGGAGTAAAAGGACCTTAAAAACTACAGGGAAGTAGCATTATTTAATGCAGATTCAAGATATGACCAATTATAATCGCTGAAAAAATAAAATTATGGGTAGAAGTGGGTAAAATATTAACATAGAGTCAGCATGGCTTCAGAGCAAAAAAAAAAAAAACAAAGGGCCACATTGTTGGACAACAGTTAAAAATAAACTAGAAGAAGGGGGCAATAAATTATATGCTGTGTTTGTAATCTATAAAACAGCATTGTATACTGTTGAAATATGAAGTAAATTTTTTGTAACTCTTGAATACCCAGCAAATTACGATTGTGAAAGCTCAGCGGAGAAGTGGACTCAATAATATGAGGACAGAGCTGAGTGGCCAAAATTTTACTTACTCATTTTAAAGCATATTGAATTTTTCACGTTTAGCTAGTATGTCAAAGCTCACGGTAAAATAAGGATGTTACGAATAATAAATAAATATGAAGACGAAATCTTCTGAACCCTTTATTTCAAAATGGTAGCAGGGCGTTGCTGTATTAAAAAAAGAGTATCAAATGAAGATTAAAAAGGAAAACTTAAGTAACTAAATAGAAAAACTTGCTAGTAAGTAAAAAGAATAAATATTCGTTTTTAAAGGTTAAACTACATTATGGATGTACTCAATTACAAAAAAACGAATAGAATATTGGTGCATCTTCAAAGTGAAATTAGTGTTGAAGTTTTTTCCTATTGACGAATTAAGAAAGTTATATAGAAGTACTGAAGAGAAAGATAAGGCAAATTCAGCAATGAAAGGAGAGCTGATTAAAATTTTGTTTACGTACGATAAGGTAGGAATTTATGAATTATAAAAATCGAACAATCTAAGAAAGACGACAGAGCAGATTATGGAAAATTATATAGAATGACAACGTAAAAAGAACAAGAAGTAGAATCAAATAGAGAGTTGGCGAATAACGACGAAGATAAATTTCAAGTCTTTGATAGTAAAAATTATGGTATTTGGAAAAATAGAATACAACTATTTTTCAGGTAGAAAAAATGTGACGAACCAGCAACAAGAGAGAAACTTAATAGGGATAAGAAAAAAGAAATTTGACGAATTGCACTTGAAAGAATCAGCAGCTCTATAAATATGTATTAGAAATGAATGAGATAAAATAAAGTTAAGAGATTTTGACAACTCAAGCTCATTTTTCATGGAATTTGAAAAGATGATTAATAAATTCAAAAATGCATGCGGAGAAGTTAATAGGCGTGAAAAGTGAAATTATATGCAGAGAACGCCACCAGATTCATTAAGTTACGTTGGAGACATAGTAGATTCATTGCAAGAAAAAAAGAGAAACCATGCTTTTTTTTTTTAAATAAGTATGTGGGAAAGCCGAAATAGAGAAAAGGGAAATACAGGTGACAACTGAATTGAAAAACACAGTGTTTTCAAAGCTGAAAAAAATCAGGATTGAAATTGCTATGGGTGTGGAAAACCCGGACACGTTAAGAAAGATTGTGGAGTCTCCGGAAGAAAAGGCGTATCGCAACGGCACGGAGGTGTGCGAGACGTACAACAGCAACAGCTGTCACAGCAGTTCAAAGCTTTTATGCGAGAGGCAGAAGACGTCTACAGCGCAGCGACGCAGCAAGGCAACATAATGTGAGGTATAGTTACAACGAAAACGTCAGTGATCAAGAAACAGACGCTTTTCTAACATACGTAAAATACAATGATGAGAACGATGTAAAATAATACATACTTACGATACAAATAAAATAGATGTTAAACTTGGTGATGGTAAAATTTTGAAAGGTACAAAAGTTGGAAAAGTCTTGACCCATTTTGATAGTGATGAAGTTAGGAATAAAATTAAATTATTCAGTGAATTATTGTGTCAAAGAAATTGATGCAAATTTGGTAAGTTTCGCAAAAGCAACTAATAAGAACAAAATTATTTCTCTTTAAACTACATCCAAAACTTATAACAAGCAAAATAATTTGATCGTGATAGCTCATAAAGAACATGGATTTTATAAAATGGATGGTTTAATCAATAAAAGAGAATGTTACGCTACATATACAGATGGTAAAAATATAACACAAAAGGAAAGATACCATAGAACTTTCGGCCATGTAAATTTTAAATATTAAGATGATATTTGCAAAAACAAATTAGTCGAAGGCTTGCCAGATAATTCAAAGTCAGTCTTTTTAAAATGTGGAACCAACATACAAAGTAAAATGCATAACTTACCGTTTGAGAATAAATGAACGGGGCAACCATCATTTTATAAATAATGCAGACTTATTTGATTGGACCATATAAAACTACGGAGTTAGATGGCTTCAAATATATTTTTACTTTGTAACATAGCTGCTCGCTGGCAGGGATTGCGGCCAACAGCTACGTGTGAATGTGTGAGGGAACGATAGGGGTGACACGTTAAAATCAATTATTTATAAGGAAAATACCTCACAGCTCAATCATTTATTATATAGCATTGAATTATCATTTGTAGTATCACTCTGAATAATCAAAAAACAAGAGTACAAGTAAACAATGTATTTTAATTAAGTAGCTTATCTGGAAATTATAAAAAGTACATTATTTTATTATGTTTTACCGAGTGCAGTGAGAATATAGACACAAGCTCAGCGCTAGACCGCCAGTTACATAAACACACGGGCTTTAAATGGCAGGACGTTATAAATATCTGTATTGACTATTTGGGTTGACTATAATGATAATAAAAGCGTAGGTATTCGGTCGTACGACACCGTACGAGCTACGTTGAGAGATCGAGAGGGAAAATGTATATGTCGGGAGGAAAGGAGGCCAGAACTCCTACTGTAAATGAAAGCACGGGCCGCTGTATGCTACAATCAACTTCGTGGACGGGCTCCGGGGTGAGCAGGATGAGGTTCACAGAGGCTCCCAGAGCGTAGACGTCGATGAGTCTTCGACGCACAGCAGGCGTACCCAGAAGCCGAAGCAACACAATCTTTATTTGCAGTAGCGCGGCGCGGAGTTTGCCGTATATTACACGTGCTTGCGGCTCCGTGGTAAAGGAGGATCTGAAGGATGGCCGCCTGAGCAATGCCAAGCCAACTTCTGTCCGTCCGCTGGTCTGCTGCTGTTGAGGTGCGCATACGCCGAAGGCCTTGTCTGCTGTACAATGTACCCAAAGAGTGCTGCGTCAGCTTGTCGCTGATAGGCCTGTATACATCCATAGCCACAGCTTTGACTGCATGGTATTCTGGCTGGCATCGTAGTATATCCTGACGGAGAACCGTACTGATGGTATACAGACAGTACTCACTCGCAGCAGGAGTAAAGGGACGGGAGGAAAAACGGGAGTGGTGTACGACCCACACTCTATTTGCGCGTTCCCTAGCAAAACTTAAAAAAGGGCCGCTCACCTACGCCAGTGTGTTTCGGTAGAGCGGTGTCTATACATAGCTTGACACCCACCATTAAAGCATAATGCTGTAGAGATCTGTGACACGTCAATTTGCAGTGTCACAAGTTTCATTGATGATTATAGAAAATGCGCGATTATTGATACGATAAAATCAAAGTCCGATGTTTACAAATGTTTTGTTAATTATATTAAGACAGCTTTTCAGAGGCAACGCACGACGCTAGTTTAAATAGTGTCTGAAATTATTTCAATAAATAAGATTCTGAAATCTTCTACATGATGTACCATAATATATTTTATGAATTTTTATGCAGTATTTATTGATATCTTATCAAATGCGAGAACGAACGTACTTATATATTGTCACTTTAGTGATGTCTGTGTATGAACAAATCGTATAACATGACCCTTGTTGCGTTGAGTTATAAGTATCATTGTTTATAACATAATATAATTGATAATTTTCATCATTTTTTTCATACAATGTTCCCTGTGCTACTCCGAAAATCTTTTAACCTATTTGTATTGCGCGCGCGTGCCAAGCATCTATTTTCTGCTAGCTAATTTATATAGTAAATATTTTTCATCCGTTATTTTAATTACATCTTTTAATCTTATATTTTTCTCTGAAATATCAATGGGAAGACTCAACTAGCTTCGTATCGTTGGAAAGCTTATGATTTATTTTTTTAGTGTCCGGTTTTTTAGATCACAACACGGGTTTTTTAAGTTATACGTTATGCAAGAGGTAAATCAATGATTTCAAGATTCTCTCTCTCTCTAAAATGTATGGCGGAAGTGAACTTCTCTCGCAACCGGAAGTGAATTTAAAACCCGATTCTATCTCTCTCTTCTCTCTTTCTAAAATGACGGTGCATTTGAAATCCTGTAGGCCGAGCACCATACCCATCCAGCCACGAGCTATCCCTTTAGGTCATTACTTTCACTGCTTCTTATACGCTCGTTCATAACTTTGTATTAAATAAGATCTTTATTCACTATTTATTAATTAATTTGTTAATAAATATTTCATTTTTAATATTTCATTAAATAATCTTTTTAGAAACTTTGAAAGCAAAGTTTTACATTATTTGACCGTACGTATAGACATGGGAAAAAAAAAAGAGAGAGACATACCCTTTTTGTCATTATTAGTTAATTCACCCGCGTAAAAAAATTTTCGTTGATGCCAAGTTATGCCAAACTTGGGCAATGCGAAAATGCCATGGTTTTTACAATTCATTGTACTCATGGCATAAGTTAGAATGAACTTGGCAATTTTTTTTTTCACAAAATCGTGCTCATGGCATAACTAGTGTTGAACTTGGCAAACTTTAAAAAATTTTTTTTTTTCATAATATCATGCCAATGGCACAACTCGTGCTGAACTTAAACAAATTTTTTTTTTATATAATTGTGCCCATGGCATAATTTGTGCTGGAATTTGCGAAATTTTATTTTATTTTTTTTTTTTTGTAAAATCATGCCCATGGTACTGCTTGTGCTTAACGTTGAAAAATTGTATTTTCTTTATTAAATAGTGCCCATGGCACGATTTGTATTGAACATAACATATTTTTTTAAATTACAACACACAACGGTTAACTATTTAACAATGGTAAGTATACATTATTTTTCTTAATTGCATTTTAAAAATAAAACTTTTAATAAACCAACTAATAATAAATTGTAATTTCAATCATTTTTTTCTTTCCAAACTTTTTTCTTCGTCACTTTCAGAGTCACTATCAATTTTTCTTTTACTTGAATTCTCTTTTTGGACATTCTTCACTTTTTTTTTTTTTCATTATCACTATAATCATCTAATTCTCTGTCCAAAATAGTCATACTTGAGTTGTCATTATCACTGTCATCAACAATTAATTTATTTTTCACTTGAAAAGTATCTGCCTAACTATCTTTAGCATTCTTCGTTATTCTTTCTGTGATTAATTCCTTTTGTTCTCTTTTCGGTTGTCTCAGCGTCGAACACATATTTGTTAATACATCCCTGTACTCCTTGTGGCTTAGTTTATACTTACTTTTTGCTGCATTTTTGTTCACAAATTCTAAAAAATTATACATATATTTATATATTTACTAATTCACAACTGTATTGCAAATAAATTGAAATGAGCGTTAAAAATAAAATAAAATTATACCTTCAACGGCTTCGTAAATTTTGTCCGGTATCTTTTTGTACCCACTTTTCCCAGTGACAGAACTAATTTTTAGTTCGTCTTCTCCCATGACTAATTTCATTAGTTTCCGAACTAATTCTTTCGGGCTTTTCTTATAAATTTCTTGTAAGACTTCCACTTTGTACTCTTCCGCAAATACTCCTGAGCCTTCTAATAGTTCTATCGGTTTAAAATGTTTTATCATTAAAAATAAGTCTTTAATCAATCATCTTTGTATAAAAACTATTGTATCAAAATTTACCATATTTTTCTTCGATTTTGTTT
>JAPYYV010006853.1:0-11504 GCA_030522625.1 Copidosoma aretas | reverse complement strand
TTAGTGCGCGCTCGATTTCACAAATTGATGAGCTTTTTCTATCAATTTTTTTTTCATTCATTCAAAGCAGAGTATTCAAGTGCGCTAAATTTTTTCTTTTAAGATGCTTCACTGATCGGATATCATTATTTACTTAGTGAAGAATTAAACAAAGGCTCGACTTTTTGTCAAAGAAAGATTTCTAAAATTGTAATATTAAAAGTTAATAATTATTAATAGTAAAACTAGACAAATGCGCCGAAAGTTACTGTTCGAGTCTCTGTCTTTAGTGCGCGCTCGATTTCACAAATTAAACAGCTTTTTCTATCAAGTGTTGTTGTATTTATTTAAAGCAGAGTATTTGCGTACGCTTAATTTTTTTCTTTTAAGATGCACTGATAGAGTATTATTTATTACTCGATGGCGATTTGGATAAAAAGTCAACCGCCTGACCTAAAGAGATGTTATTTATTATAATATAAAAAAAAAAATCATCATTAATGATAAAACTAGACAAGTGCGCCGAAAGTCACTGTTCGAGACTCTATCCGTATCTCACACTCTATTTCACAAATTAATTAGCTTTTTCTATCAAGTCTTCTTTTATTTATTCAAAGCAGAGTACTTGAGTGCGTGAAGTTTTTTCATTCGAGATGTTGCACTGATCAAGTATTATTTATCACTCGATAGACAACTGAAACCTGATCAATTGCTCAAAAAGAGGAGGATTTCGGCATTCTTTCCGTAGAACATAATTACTTTTAAACATAATGAATAAATGAGTCATATGTTATTGGTTATGCTACAATTTGGATTATTTTCAAATCTTTTTAGTGCCCTTCTTGACCATAAGTCGGTGCAATACCTACCTTATCAACCTCGGTCTCTGCAAGACAAATGTAGCTCCCCCTCCTACTGCCGAGCCCTACCTACCTACTTCGCTGCTGCTGCTGCTGCTACTGCTACGGTGATCACGATAACTTATTGACACGCCCACTTGACCTTTGGCCTTACCGTTGCAGTTCATTAGTTACGCCCTTGTTTTCTAATAACGCACTGATTGGTGCTTTTTACGAATAATAAATTGACCATATCTTTGCTATTATGCTTCCAATTGAAAAATTTTGCCAAGCTTTTTATCTTGTATTAATAAAGACTATAGGGTAGTATGGTTTTTCGGACTTTATTTTAATACACGCTGTATATAGGAAAAAAACAATGGTTATATTTTCTCTTTGAGAAGTGACAGCAGCGAACCTAACAACCAACTATAGTTTATACTGCTCAAAACAGGCAAATAGAAGAAATTGACACTGACCGCCAAATCTCCCAAACGCTATTGAAGGAAATTAAGGCAGCTCAAAAAACGTTCTCATATTGTTGGTTAAGTCGAAATTTTACACGGTACATCACATGATGTAAAAAATATAAGGTGTCTTTTAAAGCAGCTATTGTAAGAGCCAATAACAGAGCTGTAATGTTTTTCGCAATATTAAATCAATTGCTGCATGTAAATTATTTAATATTTATGTTTGTAATGTTAATAAATTGCCTTACATATTTCTTAAATATTTAATATGGAAAAAAGCAGGGCAAGCAGATGATTAATTGATATCCATATACTAGCACACCTTTTTTTATATATAATTACATAGAAGCCATGACAATAACCATAGACAGCTGATCAGAAGAACATAAGTAACTATGTTTTTAGTCGTACGAAGTTCTTAGTTATAATGAGTGATCTGAATCCGCACATGTTGTTGCTGATTGGTCGATAGTCTGTTTGTTTCAAAATTATCTGGTTTATCTAAGATAGTAATCTTTACTAACAGAATAACAATCATAAGTAATATTAGAGTAAGACAGAGTATACTATAAGGGGCATATGCACGAAAAACAGTGGTTATGTTAAAAATTGTTTGTTTGAATTTCATACTAAAAAGTTATCAATCATAATCGGAGGTTGTAAAATGAGCTGAAAAATAATTCCGCAAAAGAAAACATGACACATAAAGTCTTAACTCATAACGTGTACTTGTTTTTTCTTTGCACAGCATAAACGCTACTATAAGTCATTCGTAAATAATGGTATTTACTTTCAGTAGAAAGATAAAAAGGGGCCTCTGATGCATTGTATTCATAATGTTTATATTAAGATTTTTAGTAATAATTAACGATACTTCGTTTTTGAACAAATACTAATGATGCTATTTAAATTTTTTTAAACATTCTTTAGTTATTTCAAAACAAATTGTTGTCTCAATACTCATACCTTTTTAAAAATGCGATTTTTCTGAAGTTTAATGTTCTGGTGTTTATATCTTTAATTCAATATTTTATAAATTAAAATTACATTAACTATAAGTATTAACAAACATTAAAAAAGTATAGTTGTGAAAGAATAATGAGTTACTTTAATACAACAAATCTTAAGTCTGTAATAAAATTTTTAAATTTAATTTACAAACCTTTACCATGCATCGAGTAGACAAATTTTGTTCATTATAACAAAATTTTGCAATTTACGCATATTCTAAACAGTAGAGAATCTCTTTAGCTAAATAAAATATCAGAAAATCACTAGGAGTTATAAAGGGTTTTCAAATAGAATAGTACCAATTGTTCAAAATGCGATAAAAATGTAATGAGTATCAAAGCATTAAATTGACAGAATTATTGTACTCATATGAGTATATAGATAATCTTATATCAATGTTATATAGATGTGATGAAATTTATTCAAAGCTTGATTATATTCAGTATGTTCGTTATAGCTTTTATAGTTGTTCTATGAAGATTTAAAGTAAATGGTAATTTTTTCTTAAAAAGATCGAGTGAGTGTATCCAAAAAGGATGGTACCGTATTTGTTCTATATTATTGCACTGGGTAATGTATGCTAACATAAATTTTTTTTTGTAATCTAAAATCACAATACATCGCGTCAGTGTATGTCTCTGAAGTCCTAGCCCCGGTATAAAGCAATTATAATCTTTTTATTAAATAAGAGAAAAAATTCGAATTATTATAAGAAATTTTATAAATTTATATGTTGATAAATATTATAATTTATTTTTTAAACATAACTAATTGGGAAATTTACAAGCAGAGCGCACAAGGAGGCGAATATATATATATTTGATGGTAAATCATTGCAAATCGATGAACAGGATTCAACAAAAATTAAACAGAAAATATAGTTATAGATTAAATCAAAGCATAGTAAAGAAATAAAAGAAAGTAAAGATAGAATTAAAGACTAACACAAAATGCATAAATGGAGTAAGAGATAAAAAAATGGAACAAGACTAAAAAAAAGCAAAGTAGCAGAAAGCAAAATTAAAATGACTCGTCTTGAGCTATTAAAAAATTTGAACGGAAAAAAAATATAGATGATTATAAGGAAAGAGACATAAGAGAATAATTTTAAAAATTTCTTAAGAGACAACGATGATACATATGATACGGAAAACGAAAAAACGAGTATTGGAATAAATAGCAAATTCTAGAAGGATTTTATGAGGATATATCTATCATTGAATAGAAGAATGTATCTGTAAAAATAAAAACAGAAATAATGCAGGAGAAGACAGAATTATAGAAAGGGGTTTCAAGAATCTGCAAATACTTTAGATAATTGATTTAAAGATCATACTTCACAGCTCATAGACTAACACACATACTATCGAAGCGTGGGAGATAGCAAGATTCCTTTTAATTCACAAGACAGTAGTAGAAGGACGTTAAATCTACAGGGTAGTGGCTTTTTAAATTGAGCATACAAGATTTTAGCAATTATAATCGATGAAATGTAGAAGAATAGGTAGAGAAGTGTAAAATAATAAAGCCAGGCTGGCATTAGAACAAAAAGATGAACAAGGTGCCATATTTTTGTACTCAACAGTTTAATTTATATTAAAATAGAGGAGGAGGGCAATAAATGATATGCTGTGTTTTAGACTTCAAAACAGAATTTAATAACATTAACAGAGAAATGTTCCGGGTAAAATGAAATATGAGAGTAATGGTTTGAAAATAAAAAAAATGTTGAAAAGAACCTAAATATGTACAAAAAACGGGTAATTACGGCCAGGAACTAACAAATTTATTCAAAACACTGAAAGAGGTAATGCAAGAGTGCCCATGGAGACCCGTACTTTTAAGTTTATTTATAGAGAATATTGACGATAAGTGGATGTACAATAATATAAAAAGTATAACAGTAGGCAAACCCAAAATTCACTGTCTTAAATTATCTGATGACTGTTGTAGGCACCGATCATTTTGAAGACACAAAACATATGCAGAAAGACTTCGATAAATATGGTAAAAAAAATAGACTGAAAGTAAACACAAAAAATAGTCCTAATTTTTGAATCAAGAAGGATAAAAACAGATGTTTGAATTTTAATTTGAAGCGTTAGAAGTTTTAAAAGAAGACATGGACCCATTAGTGTGCTTCTGAAAAGAAAATGATTGTGTTTTCAAATGGAAATGATTTTTGAGGCTATATCAAAAGTCTGACGTGCTGGAGTAATATTGACCTTGGATTTAGATTTAGCGACCCTTAATCATATAGTATACATAGTCAGACGCCCAGGCTGGAAATTTTTTTTGATGGTTTTAGTGGATTCTGAAGGGTTTTTTGAGGTATGTCAAAATCGTGACGTGCTGGGGTGAAATTGACCTTGCAATTGGATTCAGCGATCCCAAAAACATATAGTATACAAAGTCAGACGCCCAGGCTAGAAAAATATTTTTTTTTCAATGATTTAGTGTATTTTAAAGTGTTTTAGAGGTTATGTCAAAAACATGACGTGCTGTGGTAAAATTGACTTCTGATTTAGATTCAGCAACCCCAAAAACATATAATATACATAGTCAGACCCCCTGGCAAAATTTTTTCTGTTTTGTGTGGCGGTGTGATTATTATGCTACTAAGATAAATTGGTAAACAACTGTAAAAAAAGTTCTCCTGAATTATTACTGCTTGGTGGAATGGAAACGTCATTAAAGTAATAATTTTTTTAATTTTTACACTTATATATCGGTTATAAAAATTAATACAAGATATATGATAATTGTTTAGGGTTGATTTGTAATAAAATTTTCAAAATTCTTGACATACATGATAAATGTATGTGGTTTTAAGGATAGCTAGAAAAAACTGAAAAATTTCTAAGATTTCTTTTTTAGTGGCGGGAGGGGGGTTTAGGGGGCACCGAAAAACTGGAAAATGATTTTTAACGTGTAATAACGTAGAAAACGATCTAATGTTTGAGGGGGGCGGGGTAGAGATTAGGGGGGTGAGAAGGGGTTGGGGAAGGGCACAAGCAAATGACAATAATACAAAACATGTTATAGTGTAACGAATTCGCCCGTGATTTAAGGGGGGTCTGAGAAGGTGTGAGGGGGGGATAGGGAGGCGGATAATATTTTGTTCTTATCACTATATATTTATCTACTAGCGCTATCTACCGGCGATTCGCTGTGTGCAGTAACCTAGAACATCGTTATCCGCAGATAAAAAAACCGCTGTCTTTTAAAAAACACATTTATATCCTTTTATTGTCTGCCTTTTTGTATAACTTTTTTTTGCATTTTTAATGCATCTGTGACACCTAAAATAATGATTTATTGTGTCGATAATTTGTTAAGAAAGATAAAAACGATGTTTTCTCGCACTGTCAAATAAATAGTTTTGTTTGCAATTATTCGTTTAGTTTTCTGTTGTTAAGTTAAATTATATCATGTTATTTTGTTGAAGTAGCCATAGATTCATATTTTGTCGTTCTTTGGAAATTATTTTGAATTAGTGGATAAATTATTTATTAATGAACACTGTAATCGGGTGAGTTAACTTGGTAATTTGGTTTTACGTGCGTAGATTTTAATTTATTTCTGTTAAATATTGACCTGAAGTGTACGGGTCTGACATTTAATACTTGTTTTATCAACTGTATTACTGTTAGTCACGTTGATTATTTTTTGCCGCAGTAGAACAAGGTTAGTTATTTTAGACGTAGTAGTAAAACATTGTATTAATACACATGTTTTGTGTTAGACATATATGGCACTTACTTGCTCGAATATATAATTAGTCTTATCCGTATTTAAAAGCATGTGCTATCAAGGAAAATATGTCTTTTTACATCATGATCAAAAGTATAATACACCTTTACAGTTATTACCGTTTATTTGTGGCAAATAGACACTAAGTTTAAATTATTCCATTATATTTAGACTTCACACTAAAATGTGCGACATTTCTTATATAAACAACAAAAGAAAGTAAATCAATATAAGTATATTTTTATAAAATTACAAAAATGGATTCTTTATGTAGAACTAGGTAAGTTTATTTTAATTATGAAAGAAAAGACTACACGAACACTAATGCTATTGGTAATGGTTAAAGAAAAACATTTAGACGATCTGGTGTAAATTCTATTCAGAATGTTACAATATACTTCCTATCCTTTAAACGTCAACTGAGGTGTTCTTCTGAGAATTATTAATTTTTAAAATATTTATCGTTATGTGATGATTTAAGATATTAAATTAAAAATGATTGAAGTGCTTCAATAAATATTTTTTACTCACTATGCTTTTCATATTGATTTATCAATTTTTTTTTTATATAGTTATATACGTTAAATTTTTTTCGATGATCTAGATTTTATCGATTAATTCTTTGATTTTTTACTTTTATTACAAAAATTTTAAAACATATAAATAAATATTTAATTAATACTGAAGTAACAAATAAGAAAGTAAATAAGGAACTAATTGTAAGCAGCGGGAAAAAAAATTTATCTGAAATCAACTTTTTTTGGAGATATTAATTTTGAATGTCCCTACTGTCATGCTTTTTTTTGGAAAAAAGAAAGCAAAAAGTTTTGTTTTAAAAAGGGAAAAATTATTTTACCTTTATTTAGTGAATTTTCCGAACCTTTGAAAAACTTTATATCGTATGATAACAATTTTAGAAACTTGATAAGATATTACAGGAAAATATTTTCTTTTGCATCATTTAATGCTAATATATTACAAGAAAAGAGAAAAGCTATTTAAAATTAAAAATTTTGGGGTCAAGTTTGTCACACACAACCTAATAGTTTAAAAAGTACAGGAATTAATAAAATTTATCACAGTCAACTATATATATACGATGATGTACATGCCATTGACACAAGATTGATATCAAACACAGAATTGATTAAGGAACATTTAGAAGTTTGGTAAAAATTTTAAATACCAATCAAATACATGTAAGTTCTAAATATTTACATCAGATCACAAATTCACAACAGTTACATGAATACAAGATGGTTTTCTTACGTAGAAGCGGTAGACAAAATCATAGGTACAAGTACGATGTACATGTTTATCCTACAAACCTTTCAGAAAATGAACCAACTCATACTTATTAAAATAAATTATCTAAATATGTTAATTCAATAGTATTTTCTTCACTACTTACGTCAGGAAATTTTTGTTGCAGTAAAAATTATTTGAAAAATCCAAAAGAAAAGACTGCAACAATTCGAATTCTACAATACTATGCGTATACATTATCTTATAGATAAAAAAAAAATCAATTCTCAAAAAATCTTACAACGGTCCTACAGCGCTCACGCAGTGGTCGGTTGTATTGGCTACAGTGTTATGGAGCAAAGAGGCTCTTAGAAGTCGTACCTAAATACCGTGGACAGTATTAAAGGGGGGGGGGCTTAGTTAATTCATACGTATGCTCACGCTAAGGGTGACGGGGGGGGGGGGCAGGCAATATGTTTACGTACGACAAAATACTTTTTTTTTTATTCTAAAATAATAGCTTTTAAATTATTTTTACCTGATAGTTGAGATACAAAAATTTTCCCGAGGAACCACCGTCAGTTCCTATACCCATTATCAGAGACATAAAAGCTTGGGTAGCTGAAGGAGTTCCCTTCGTTGAGGACGTTCAAGATATTTCTTAACTAATCAAACTATATATTTATATTAATACTGATTATGACTAATGTTGTATGCTTATTTTGAAAAATTGTCACTTTAACATAATAAAAATATAGAAATATTTTATTATTTTTAGTATGTTAAAGTGACAATTTTTCAAACTAAGCATACAATATATCTATCAATCAATAACTATCAAACATTAAATGAGTTCATGAGTGGCACCGTTGAGTGCTCGGCGTAACAAAGATAAGGTAGATGGGCTATATGAGCGTTGAGAAAACCGCACTCTTGTCAGGTCTCTTTGTATAAGATGAGGTGTTTTCGTAATCCTCAATAATCTTTCATTATACTGTTAAATATGTCCTTGTAAATAGTAAGTTGGCCTTTTTAGATCCACTGCATCATAATCAGTATGTATAGCAAATTTTTTAGTTCATTTTTATACATTTATGATATTGGTGCCGTCTGGGAAAAAAATAATTAGCCTCGCCCTTGTAGCTGTTTTTATAGAAACTTGGAATGAATTAACTAATTTTTTTAATCAATTGTGAATATTTCTTAGAAGCTCAAGAAAGTGTTTTGTGGCTTTGCATTGCGCTCACTGCTCATCGTAAAGCAGAATACAAAATAATCATTTATTAATTAAAAGAATATTACTAGGATATCACATAAAAAAAGTTTGACTTACAAAATATTCAGATGGCTACTAGCATAGAGTGCAAAATAATCTTTGTGTCCGGAATCTCAATGGTACATTAGCGTTGATTTCGACAAACAAAGAAAAACTGAAATTAGTCGTGAATTACATCGTTTATTTCGTATTAATTCAGCGTTTAATCAACGTTGACTATGTACTAATTAATTGATAAATCTACGCTAAACATATATTTATTCAACGTTGAT
The DNA here is from genome assembly GCA_030522625.1 of Copidosoma aretas. Classification (NCBI taxonomy): domain Eukaryota; kingdom Metazoa; phylum Arthropoda; class Insecta; order Hymenoptera; family Encyrtidae; genus Copidosoma; species Copidosoma aretas. The sequence continues at coordinate 2,659 of JAPYYV010006853.1, read as the reverse complement.
TCATCGTTATATTAATATTCCTGTGTTTAATTTGTGACTAATCAGCTATAGTTTAAGGTTAGATCTCTGTACAATCATTATTGATTGTTCATGAAATAAATATTATTTCATACACAAATGCGTACTACGACACTACAATTTGCTGAAATAAGAACATAAGAAAGTTTTGACATAAATATTATCCGTTATATTTATATACTTATGTGTCTATATTGGCCAAATTTATTTACTCAATGTATGATAATTCAATGAGGAACCAACGGTGATTTAATTTATAATACATGTACGAATTCCATTCGTAAAAATTCCCTTAGTACAAATTCGGTGCAGAATTTGTTAAATTTTATGCTAATTTAACGCTGACTTAAGCATTTAGATTTAGATAATTATCTTAATCTATTCATCATGTTATTAAAAGTACGATTTATATAATATAGGACTACCGAACGAGTTAGGGGTGTTTTGGCAACAGTATCCATGGATTTTCGGACTTGGATTATGTAAATTAAGAGCATACATATCTGAAATGTAAGTTCATCTCTATTCTAATTACTTGATTTCATGTAAGTGTTATAAAGTATCAACGTAAATATAATTAAGCGTACTTATTGAATCTAAAAAAAAAACAGGCGAAACTTGATAAAACTTGACTGATTAAGACTACAAATAGAATAATAAATCTTCACACGTTCAAAGCACTTTCAAATATTGATACCTGTACATTTATGGTGACGTTTATTCAATATGACTTGTAATTCTACTAGGGTACGTTAGAAATGAGTACTTAATAATAAGTCACAGATGGCCTAAATTTACGTAAACCAGGGTAAGCTAAATAAAGATTATACATTGCTTAAATGGTACTCTGCGTATGTATTTTATTTCAAAGACGTCTCTGTGCAGTATTGTTAATACATACTTATTTGTTATGAGGTTATCTAATACAGAGATAGGCACCATACTTCAAATTTCAAAGAGGCTCATTACTGCAATATATGACTTTTTATTTAATTTATCAATAGAAGGGTCAGTCAAGATCTTGAAGTAAAGAGATATGGAAATATTGAAGAAGGTTACTAAATAATGCAGAAAAAAATTATTTTACGAATTGTACAATATTGGTCGACTCTACGTATCATCTTGCAAAAAAAAACTCACAAAACCTGAAAATCTTTTATTCAAATTCAATTTTTCAAAGTTTATTTAACTCCTTGAACAATTTAAAGTCGAGTAATGGTTGGTAGATTTTAAAAATAATCACCGTGTCAAAAGTTACGATTATTTGTTTACACTGAAATTCTAGTTCATACACGATCCTTAACTTTTATGTGACAGAACATTTAATCTATAAATAAAAAACAAAAATTATATAGTGGCAAGGAGCCTCCTTGTCACTTAGTCTTACGAAAGAGACCGAGGCTTATAACTATTGAAAATAGACATATAAATATCCACGTGAATTTCCAAATAGATATCTACGTGCATATCCATGTAGACATAACGAGAAACCATAAAATCTTTGTAGATTTTTACGTGGAAAACAATGCCTCTTTTCGGTATATGACTCAATCAACTGGAGGCTATGTTAATAGTAGAGTTATGGATTACAGTCATCAATGATAAAATCCACGCAGTTTTTCACCGGAAAATCCTCGTGGATTCAGCATCAGTACATCCGCTAAGTTTAAGAAATAATACTATCCTTATTTTGAAATAACGATGGCTTACAATAAACTAGACCAGTAACAATTATCAGACATCCTCAAAAATTAAATATCTTCTTGAAATTTTTAAAAATATTTAAACCAATAGTAGTTTCAAACATTTAAATTTCGTGTAAAAATAGTACATCACGCATTTAGGGCGGGAAAGTGACAAATGTCCCGGATTGCATGTACACTCTAAGGCTAAAAGATTAAAAATCGGCGATGTAAATATTGAATTGCCTGTTTCGCTCTTTGTAAAAGATTGAATTAGACGATTCTATCTTTTAAAAGAGCGAAACGTAAGTTTTAATCTTTTGTAAAGATTGATTTCATTGATACGCTCTTTTACAAAGATGGAAACGTGTAATTCAATCTTTACAAAAGAGCGAAATACTGTCTCCTACATTATAAAAGTAGGAAACTGAAATTCACTCTTTTACAAAGATGAAATCGTGTAATTCAATCTTTACAAAAGAGCGAAATACTGTTTCCTACTTTATAAAAGTAGAAAACCGAGATTCACTCTTTTAAAAAGATGAAATCGTGTAATTTAATATTTACAAAAGAGCGAAATACTCTTTCCTATTTTATAAAAGTATAAAACTGAGATTCACTTTTTTAAAAGATCGAATCGAATAATTCAATCTTTAAGAAATAGTAAAATACTGTTTTTTACTTTATAAAAGTAGAAAACTGAAATTCGCTTTTTTGAGAGATGGAATCCAACAATTCGAATCTTTACGAAATAGTTAAATACAAATTGCTATACTTTACAAAAATAGAAGTGTATGAAATTGCTGTTGCAAAAAATTCATCTTAATAATCACTCTTTACAAAAGAGTGAAAAGCAAATTTCATCTTTGTAAGATATTAAAAGTGTACTCTAACCTATACACGTGAGATTTCTGTCATTATTACGTATGAGCAGATAATATAGAATACACCTTTTACTA